>PVKS010031179.1:13525-23811 GCA_004027875.1 Aplodontia rufa
AAAAAAAAAAAAGCAGTAATAATTCACTGCTGTCTTTGGAAAACTCCCTGGAGGAGAGAATGAACTCAATTGCATGTCCCCCTGCCTCGCCTCACTGCCACCATGAGGAAGCTTACACATGACTCCTCCTCTGTCCCGTTTTTCTTTTCTTCCTTTATCTGGAGACCAGTGTTCTGCGCAGCAGAAAAGCTCGGCAAAATCCCCATGAGCACTATATTCTCCCTGTCTCAAGGGACATTCTTATTACCAGTGTGGGCAAACTGATGCGTGGCCAGCCCTTGCCAGGTCCCACAGTGAAGCCACCCCTCCATCTACCTCTCCATCCACCTCTCCATCCGCCTCTCCATCCACCCCTCCATCCACCTCTCCATCCACCCCTCCATCTACTCCTCCATCCACCTCTCCACCCTCCCGTCCATCCACCTCTTCATCTACCTCTCCATCCATCCCTCCATCCACCTTTCCAATCATCCCTCCATCCACCTCTCCATCTACCTCTCCATCCACCTTTCCCATCTGCCTCTCCATCCACTCCTCCATCCACCCTTCCATCCACCCCTCCATCTGCTTTTCCATCCTCCCCTCCATCCACCCTCCATCCTCCCCTCCCATCTAGCTCTCTCATCTGCCCCTCCATCCACCTCTTCATCCACCCTTCCATCCGCCTCTCCATCTACCTGTCTCATCCACCCCTCTATCCACCTCTCCCACACTCCCTCCTGAGCCTATGGACTCTGCTCATGGTAAGCTGGAAAGGACGCGGCTTTCTACCTGCACTCTAGATATTCCAAGAGGTTCTTCCCCCTAGCTGGGTCTCCTGACCACATGTTCAGGCCCTGTCTGTTGGGAGAGCCCATCTTGGGGCTGATCAGGACCTGTGCAAATCTCTTGAGAAAGAAGACTTGGTAAACTTGGGTGACTGTGGACCAAAGAGGGAGGTAGGGGTCAGATGGCTTCAGAAGTCATCTGTGAGCAGGCTCAAACTTCACAACTAAATTGTATACAATTTAATCAACAGTCAAATTAACTGACTATATCCAGCAAATTGATAACAACCATTAATTGGTACACTGGGACTAGAAATTCAGGAGCACGGCCAGGCCTTGTGAACATGCAAACTAGATAATCACTAGTTTATATAGAAATGTGTAATCCTTTACCTTCATCCTAACAGAGATGAGTGTTAGAAAATGAGATAAGGACATTTTAAATTATCAGTATTACCAAAACTAGTCACATCTACTTTAAAATGGTTAAAAATTATGAAAATATTCAAACTGTAGAACAATATGTATAAACAGCTCCGCATGTTCTTATATTCAGCATGTTTAGGAAGAATTAATATGAAGTCAGGTGAACTAAATATTCAGATTTTTATGCTCAGGTCGTCCAACATAGAACCCGAAATCCAGACAGTGTGACCGCCAGGGTCTGGCCCTGACTCTGTCAGGCATTACCTGGCCCATCCATGATGTCTGAAGCTTGGAGCACCTCGTACGAGCAGGGATCCCTGGGCATCGGGACTGGCTCCATTTCGGACAGGGCAGGCAGGGACAGCTGGCTGGAGCTGAGGGACTGCCCGTTCTCCAGGGAGTCATCTTCGTTGGATATGGAGAGTTCCCCATCTGCCAGAAAGAGGGGCATAGAGTTAGACAGTTACCTTCCAGGGAAGGGCTGTGCTTGGAGCCTGCTGACCAAGTCTCCGTGTGCTTCAGCCATCTTTATCAAGGTCAGTGTCAGAAGTGGACACCTGTATTTTACTGTTAAGACTTTTGCTTTAACCACCTTATGATCCAGCTATCCCACTTCTGGGTATTTTCCCAAAAGAGTTAGAATCAGCATATTATAGAGATAGAGCTTCATCAATGTTTATAGCAGCTCAATTTACTATAGCTAGATTATGGAACCAACCCAGATGCCCCTCACTAGACGAGTGGATTAAAAAATGTTGGTACCTATATACAATGGAATACTACTCGGCCATCAGAGAAAACGATATCATGGCTGTTGCGGCCAAATGGATGGCGATGGAAAAAATTATGCTAAGTGAAATATCCCAAACTCAGAAACTCAAGGGCCGAATGCTTTCTCTCATTTGTGGAAGCTAGAATACAACCAGAAACAGTATGTTAGATGGCTAAGCTAATAATAACCTCAAGGTATATGAATTTTTACACAAACAGGGGGAACCTTGCCTAGGATATCTGGAGACGTAGGGAGGGGGGTAGGGAGGGGAGAGAGATTAGGAAGGATATCTTGAAGACTGGAGGGAGGGAGTGTGGAGGAATCAACTCAGAAGGAAATCTCCAACCTTCACGAGAAGTCCATTTAACACAGGGGTTCTCTTGGGGGAAACAGAACAATGGGGAACCCAAGGGGGGAAACCATGACATGGCATCAGCATTGGCTAACTATGTGAATACACATTGATTTTTGATAGTTTGATAATGATTCCTCCCCAATTGTAAGTCCATATTCAACTAATAAAATAAAGATTTTTGCTTTATCTTTAGAGACAGGTTGTCTAAACCCTGGGGCAACACTTTCCAGCAATCTTCAACAACTTGTCTGGTTCTTCTCTGTTTTTTAAACATAATCAATACTACCATTTATGTTTTTGTTTTTGTACCAGAGATTGAACCCACAGGTGCTCAACCCCTGAAACACATCTCCCATACTTTTTATTTTTGATTTCGAGATAGGGCCTTGCAAAGTTGTTTAGGGTCTCAATAAGTTATTGAGGCTGGCTTTGAACTTGTGATCCTCCTGTCTTAGTCTCCTGAGCTGCTGGGATTACAGGTGTGTGCCACTATGCCCAGCTTCTATGTATTTTTAAATTTAAGTAAATTAAAATTAATTTTTCTTTTTCTTTTTTTATGCATGTATATGTGTGTGGTACTGGGGATTCACACACACTAGGCAAGTGTTCTACAACTAAGCATCATCCCCTGCCCTCTTCCTAATTTTTAAAAAGCCAGAAGAACTTGGCTGGCTTTAGAAACTGGAAAACCAGGATTGAGTGCTCCTATTTTAGGGAGCAGAGAGCATAGGTACTCCAAGGTCCCAGGAAAACACCCACCCCATCTTCTGTTCACGGCCTGCCTTTGTGGAGCTTCAGGGGGACAGACATCTAGGCAGCTTGGAACTCCACCTAATGGAAGTGCCAGGATTCTCCCAATGCAACCACCAGTCACAACTCTGATCTTGTTTACATCTCCCAAGGGGCAGCTGGTTAACACCATGGTAGGGGATCAGAGAGGCTCCATAGGATGACCATTCGTCAGATCAAAATCCCCCCAGTGTGATTTCATATCAACCCAGGGGAGTCTCAGAAAGCTACACATTAAAGTACAATCAATTTTTAAAGAGGATTAAAAAGCTATTCCAGTGAGGGAATAAACACCCAAATGCAAGACAGACTTATCCTGCTCAGAAGGGAAGGACCGGGCAAGCGATCACCTGACCTAACCATGGAAGAAAGATGACTTGGAAATGCGAGAGAGGGGACTCCAGAGTTGATCCTCTGCTTTTCCTGTGCTGCCATGACATATGGTGCACACGACCCCATTAGAACTGGCCCAGTGAGAATATCCGACACTCATGAGAAGCCAAATTATCTATAGGCAGGCGGAGAAATGCAGAAATTTCAAAAATTAATATACGTGTATATGTTCATGTCTATCTACAGTGTGTGGGTATTAGAGGGGAGATGTGAGATGGGGAATGGATAAAGTAGGGGGGATCCTGGACTAGGATCGGCCTTAACTTACTTAGTCAATATCCACATATGCATGAATGTATACAATGATTCCCTCCAATACGTAAGACTATAACGAACAAATAAAAAAAAAGGAAAAGAATTGGCCCAGTGAAATTTATGTCCAACAGGGTAATCTACAAACCAACAGGTTTATATGGTGTTAGGTCTGAATTTTCTATAATCATTAATAAAATAATGAATATGCAAAATGTCAGTCTTGAAGATTGGGTTGTTTTCTTCTTTTTATTCAGTCTCTTTTTTTTAATGTCTCAGATGGCAGTAGATGATATTATAATTGGGATTAACAATATAATCGCTAGGGGGCTGGAGCGGTGGCACAGTGGTTACAGCGCTTGCCTGGCATGCGCGAGGACCCAGGTTCAGACTCCAGTACTACATACACAACCAAGTGTTGGAGCAAGAAAAGCCATATGAAAAAGTAAATAAAATTGATTCTTTCTCTCTCTCTCTCATTATCCCTCTCTCTTAAAAACAATATGATTGTGAGTAATTTGTAAGAACACAAGAGTGGTGCAGAAGCTACGGTCGATACCAAGGAAATCATACAGCTGACACGGGAGTCTTCAGATGGCAAAGGGGCAAGAGGTGCCGTGTCATTATAGGATGGTCGAGGCTCTCTTGACATGTTTCTGTTTGGCATGTTCAAACTGAGACTATGAGAAGAGCTCTGCTTAGACTTCGCTGTTGGTGGAATGACAACCCAGGTCAACTTAACACCTCTCTAGAAGACCACTCTGATTCCTGATGTTCCAAGGATACTCAAAGTCCTGGACAGGACGACCTAAGGGGGAGCGTGTCTCAGTGCTGACTGCACCCCCTTTAACAGTTGCAATCACCATACACTGGTTTCCTTGGGCTCTGCCCCTTGCTTTCATCCAGGTGGCTGCATTAGTGTGGGAAGTTCTGCTGATACTAAGATGTGACGTCCTCCCCGCTCCCCAAATGGAGTTCCTCATGGATTCAAAGTACCTGTTCCAGGTCACAAAGGCCCAAACCATTGTGGAGAAGAGTTACTCTTGTGAATTCCACGGCTAAATTCTAACTGCTAAATTCATGTTGCCATTGAAAAAAATAAAATGGGAGAAAAAAGAAACCAGACGTTGATCACATTACTCTGCCCAGCAGAAACGGTTTCTTTTTCCTGTATTTATTTTGCATGGTTGTAATCCTATCAAATCTGTGTCTACTTTTCTTCCTTCCTATTATTAGCACACTTTACATAATCATCATCTCTTAATAATTACATTGGGAGAGTACTGGGACATTTACTTAGCTATCATATGATCAGTCACAAAGGGATTTTGAGTGCTTTATGTGCTGGGAAGATTATCTTCCTGATTAGATTTTTTTTAATACCAGGCATTGAACCCAGGGGCACTTAACCACTGAGCAACACCTCCAGTCTTTTACAAAATTTTATTTTATTTTTAATTTTATTTTGAGTTATGGCCTTGCTAAATTGCTGAGCTGGCTTTGAACTTATGATCCTCCTGCCTCAGCCTCCCGAGCCTCTGGGATTACTCTGGGATTACAGGTGTAATCCCAGCCAGAAATTTTTTCTGAAATTAGAATTTTCCCCTTTTTGGATAAATTCCAAGAAATCAATTTTATGTGTGCAAATATATATATATATATTTTTTGGTGGTACTGGGGATTGAACCCAGGGCCTTGCACATGCTAGGCAAGTGCTCTCTTATTGAGCTACATCCCAGCCGTATGTGTAAAAATATTCTAACATCTAGTGATACTATAAACAGATCTTGTGAAATTGTTTTTCTAAAAGATTTTCCAATTTAAAGTTAGCAACAATGTGCGGACCACACATGTTATCTTAGTTTTCGGCAATTTCTTTGACATTAACATTAATAACTATAGCTCATCTAACGATTTACCTATCTCTAATCCATCCATCCACCTGCATGTCTTTCTATCTACATAGACAGAACACACACACGTGTGCACAACACACATGTAATAGAAATAAATGGAATACAGTCAATAGCCCCAACACATTCAGTCCTAACACCTCATTTTTGATAAGACAAGCGGTGATGAAAGGGAGACATTTGAATTGGCTGCCTATAACATTGGGATGGAATGATGCTGCCACTTTTAAGATTAAAAATTTTACTATGATCTTTTCAAACACATGCACAAAAGTATCAATAACAATGTAAGAGACTCCATAGGCGCATTTAACAGTCTAAGTTATTAGCTGGGGATTCCTAATGTTTGGTAATTGCAAGCTTGATTAATTAATTGGAAGACTAAGCTCTCCAGGTCTTTTTACTGTTTACAAGTTTTATTTGTCTACATCTATACCAGCATTTTAAAATCCGCATCATTAGAGAAAGGCACAGTGGTGTACACCTATAATCCCAGCAGCTCGGGGGGCTGAAGCAGGAGGATCACAAGTTCGAAGCCAGCCTCAGCAACTTAGTGAGGCCCATAAGCAACTAAGTGAGATCCTGTCTCAAATAAAAAGAGAGAGAGAGAGAAAAAAAAAAAAAAACATGGGCTGGTAATATGGCTCTATTGCTCAGTGGTTAAGTGCCCCTGGTTCAATCCCTGTTACCAAAAAAACCGAAATTGCATTATTAGAAAAACTACCTCCTGTCCTCACCTCATCTAATCCTCCTGATTAAGATGCGCTTATGGGCTGTTTGTCCCTTCATCTGTGCCCTCATCACCATCTCATTTTATCATGGATGAGACAGTTCACTGAGTACTGGAAATTATTTTGATGTTTTAAATTGCCTATAAAAATGATGTGTGGTAATGGCCGAAAGGGCACACGATGACCTGAAATCCTAAGTTTCCAATGAAAATAAGAAAAATGCACACAGGAGGAAGGCAGAAGACAGGAGAAGCAGCCAGCGGGGTGGAGCCAGATGAGTTCTTGGATGCTGGTGAGCACCCCGGGTGCTGGAGGGCTGCTGGAGCTCAGATCGTCAATCCCACCCCGTCGTTTCTGAGCTAAGAACACCCGTGTTTAACGGGGAGGCTGGGGGTGCTGCTGTGTTGGCTGGTTGGGATTCTGGGCTCTGAGAACCACCGGGTTAAGAATTCAGGCAAGAGAACGGGGTTATGGCAACAGGTTCAGGCCAGGAAACGCTGACTGTGGCCAACAGGGAACAGAAATGACGGTTTAAGCCTTGGAGAGGACGAGAGAGGAGGAGGCTGCACCATCTAACTGTGAACCAGGAAGATAGTTGTCACAAAGGATGACTGCGCTGGAGAAAGCAGTCAGGTGAAGTGGAAAAAGAAAGATAAGGGAACCAGGTAGAATCAGGTCACAGAAGTGGCAGAGGGCTGTAGGCAGAAGCTGGTGCCAGTGAGGGCTGTGAGTGAGGGGGCGCAGGAAGCAATGGGTCTCAGGGATACACTGAGTCCTGGGAATGCCCCGGCTCTTCTCCTCCTCCTCCTGGGAGGCCCAGGAAGCTGAGATGCAAGGAGAGACAGGGAAGGGGAAGTGAAGGAGCCATTCAGTTGACAAACACCTGCCCAGAGCCTGGGACAACATGCAGGGTGGTCCTGAAGCCACCAACCCTTGAGATGACCTCAACCTCATGAGGAAGGTGGAGGCTCAGCTGGACCCACGGAGAAACCAGGGCTGCCCTGACTGCTTCCAGATCCCTGGACCTGGCCTCATCCTACCACCCCTCCTCCCAGACAGGCAGACCAGGGCCGAATACCAAGGAGGAAACAGACTGGGCGAGAAGACAGGCCAAGCTGTCATCCAGCAATGTGGAAATGCACAGAGGAGGTCCCTGGAGCCAGTGGGCATAAGAGCCGGGGAAAGGGAGGCACAGAAGGAAAACGGGGGTGAAGGAAGCTGGACGTGTGCTGGGAGCACAGCAAGACCCTTGCCCTGCATGGCCTTGTTCAACGTCCTCAAAGCACCATGCAGCGGAAGTTCCGACTCACAGGCTCTGCTCAGAAGATGCGTCTTTAAATATTTTATTTGCTTCAGTACTTGTGGTACCTCTGCAGGACACCACCACTGTGTCTGTTTGTTTTTTAATTTGTTGCTCTGTGGTCATTTGTTTCATGTTGGGGCTTACTAGGGTTTGGATATTTTATGGCTCCAAAGGCCCATGTGTTAAAGGATTGGACCCCAGGGTGCTGCTACTGGGAGGTGCTACGGCCCTTAGAAGGTCAGGCCTAGAGGGAGGTCCTGAGGCCACTGGGAATGTGTCCCCAAAGGGCACCATGGCTTCCTGGCCCAGGATGTGAGCACTCTGCTCTGCCACCTGCTCCTGCCATTGCCACCCTGTTCCCCCAAGGCACTGGATCCACCCATCTTGGGCTGGAACTGCCAAAATCAAAGAGGCCAAACAAACCTCTCTTTACAAGTTGATTATCTCATGTATGTTTTTATAGTTACAGGAAGCTGAGTAACACAGGGATCATCCCTAGTTTAGAGTGATTAGCATCAACTTATCATCAATTAAATTTCCTTAAAGATGAAGGTTACTGTTGAAGCTGTTATTTATAGAAGAAAGTCACCTGATGAATGAGTGACATATTCCTTCAGGCTCATGAACACTCGAGTAACAACAGTTTCTGCTTTGAAACCGTTAAAGATGGACTTTATATTTTGAGAAGGTGTGTGATTCACGGTCCTTGGGATTGTAAGATAAAAAAAGGCCAATCCCAATTCTGAAAAGTAAAAATACTTTCATAAACACAAGCTCTCTGCCGAATCTGATTTTCTAGGCTATGAATTATGGTTTATGTAAAAACCTACACTTACAGGAGTATTTCTAGTGGAGTAAGAAATCCTTATTTAATAAAGCCGAATGTGTGTATAAAGAATTCCTTTATTCACATCCGTATGTTGAATCATTACTGCAACAAATTTCATATGGCTTAAGAAACTAGCACCAACATTGCAAAACCAGAATAAATGTAGGTAAAAGAGGGGAAATATCTATTTATTTACTCGGGTTGCACAAGAAGGAAGCTAGATGGACTGTTCTCACTTACTCATAAAACTTTCTGATTTTTAATTTTCAAAGTGGAGTGTTCCACACCGAAAGGAAGAAAAAAAGCACTGCATAATAGAAAACTATGAGCGACACATAGAGGATAATAGAAGAACAAACTGTTCCACATAGGCAGAGGATTTGTTCAGGTCAATAAAAACCAAGTCCCAGGTGCTGCTTGCTGAATGGTCACCTTGCTGGGAAGGAGAGAGGCACAAGTACAATGGCTGTGTGGGTGTTTCTGGTATATGAAAATGTGCTTGAAATAATGTCAGAGAGAGCCACAGACGAGAGGCACATGTCACTTATGATGACGTGAGGATGGGATATGTGCATCGGTTGGCAGAGATCTGAGGGGAATCTGGTATAGGTAGAGTTTAGTGATCATTAAATTTTTCCCCTCTAAAGATGCTAAATTTTTTTAACAGAGAGGGAGAGAGAGAGAGAGAGAGAGAGAGAGAAAGGAAGAATCAACTTTATTTTTTCATCTGGTTTTTGTTGCTCCAACACTTAGCTGTATATGCGGTGCTGGGGTTTGAACCTGGGTCCTCACGCAAGCCAGGCAAGTGCAATACTGCTGAGCCACTGCTCCAGCCCGTTTAGTGTTATATGAAAATCTGTAAAGGTCTTGCTAGAGGGGAAGCCCCTCCCCCACTCCTCTGCTCCTGATTTCTCAGGCTTCCACGCTCCCCACCCAGTGAGCTCACCACTAACATACAACCATTGGTCTCCCCCGCAGAGGCTTCCATCCATCCCCTGCTCTCCGCCCTGGGCTGGTGTTGATCAGAAACTCATTTCCAACTTTGCTGGCTGATTCAATGTCAAGACCGGGAGTGGGAGAACGACTAGGCCCATCTGTAACTCCCTCCAGAACAGGTCTTCATCAGCAGAGCAGGTGAGACCCAACCTTGATCTCCCAATCAACACTTCTCAATGGTTCAGAAACTCAAGAGACAGAACGAGAGTGCGAGAGCAGGCCCAAGATCCCTGACCATCTGGAGACTCAGGTAAAATAAGTAAGGCATGTCGTTGTCACAGGTAAGATTCCAGTTGTAAAGGACTAATCCTCGTAGCAGAGAGTAACAGCACCAAGGCTCCATTCACGCTTCGGCTGTCAAGGAAGCTTCTGTAAAGGGACGTGTGACTGTTCAGCCTGAAAACATCAGGAGTGTCGCTGAGCCACACTTCTGCTGTTGATGCAATGTGTAGGATTCACACGTGCACGTGTCAAATGCAAACACACTTTACTGATGGTCACCTGGGGCTACAGCAGAAGCAGAAAAAGCGAAGGCCCTGTGGTAAAGGGAACAATCACCTTTGCCAGGATCCCTGTGAGGCCCCGATGCAAGTGCTTGCTAACTGTTCTCCTCCCCTGGGAGGAGAGCTACCGTTTACCCAGCGTGGTTCTCACCGCAGCTTCTCAGACATGGTCTTCAGTCGGAAAGGGCAGAAGAGGTGAAGTGTGTGCTGCAGCTCTAATGTTACTGGGGACCTGCAGAGGGCCATGACATGCAGGC
>PVKS010031180.1:0-23682 GCA_004027875.1 Aplodontia rufa
CTTTTTTTTTTTTTTTTTGACAGAGAAAATCAACTTTTATTGAGTTTTTCACATGGCTTTCGTTGCTCTGACACTTAGTTGTGTAGGTGGGTGCTGGGGTTTGAACCCATGTACTTGAGCATGCTGGGCAAGTGCCATAACTGCTGAGTCACCGCTCCAGCCCCTGGTGGTAAGCTACATTTTAAGTGGATTTCCATTCAGAATATGTAGGTTCTGGATGACTTTGTGCAGAGTGGAAAGATAGTTTGGCCCAGATAAAAATGTACATACACATAAATATTCAATATGAATTATTCATGACATTTGTTTTATGAAGCCTAGAACCTGACAGTTTCAAATTTATATCACTCTTATTATTATCAGCCAATAACTTGGTTGCTGCTTGGATCTTACTGAAGTGACCTGTCTAGCTAGGAAAATCTTAGCTTTTCTAACTTTAATATTTTTTAAATTGACGATGAGGTCTCTGGAACCTGTGTTCATTTCTCTCTTGCATGTGAGATGGAACCAGTACTAATGCTGGGTGAAGGAAAATAGCTTCCCCAACATCACCTGTGTTATGATTATCGCAGACATGAGAGAGTGCCATTGCACGGCCAATGGCATGGTTTAGGTGACACCTGGAGGCCATTGAAACAACTGTATCAAAGCTAGAGCTAGTTTTTTTAAAAAATTAACAACTTTTTTTTCTTTTTTGGTACTACAGATTAAACCCAGGGATTAACCACTGAGCCACATCCCCAGCCCTTTTTATTTTTTATTTTGAGACAGGGCCTTGCTAAGTTTACCTTGCGGTGTCTCCCAGTGTTATGTACTTAAAAGGATTCTGGTTTGGGAATCTGTACTACTTGACTAATCATTATCAAAAGCAGACACTTTATGATTTCTTTTAAATCAGTCTTCCTCTAGATAGAAAACACTGGGAAGTATGGCTGCATCAAAAAAATTACACGAAAAAAAGGAAACGATTCTCTACATTCATAAGGAAAGACACACTGTGTCCACTAGATGCTGCCCAGGTAGCCTGGCGTTGGATGTAAAAACAACAACAACAACAAAAACCAACCTATGGAGGTACTTCCTGAAACTGAGCAATTGATTGTGCTTAGAAATAAGCTGTTTTTACTTCAAAGTCCATAAATAATGGACTCTGGAGACTAGCCAACATGCAGCACTTTAAAAATCCAAGTGTGATCTTGAATGTTTATTTCCAAAGCCTATCTGATAACTAATTTCTTGCCTTCCATTTAAGTGAATTTAACAAAATTTTGAATTTTTTCTTGAATCTTATCTTAAAACTACACAGAGATCAATCTGAATATCATGTTACAAGGTTTGGTCTAGAATCAGATAGGATTATTTCATTGGTATATAATTATGTTTGACTCCTATCCCTATACATATTTCTTACCGAATGTAGACAACAAGAACCATGGTTTTGCTACATTTTTTAAAGATCTGATTTGTTCTAAGAATTGATTTGATTTTCTCCGTACACTTTGCGTGAGTTCTTGGCTTCACAGTGTTTTATGTTTTAAGCTCTGTCCTTTTCTGGGTGGCTTGACGTCTGTGCATCTACACTTGGCGATTTTTCACGTCCGCTTCCTCCTCCTTTTGCCCTTCCTTATGAGTTTTTCCTTCTTTCTAACATACTACTTACTGGTTGTAAGACATGAATAATCCTCATTTGAGGAAATGTTCACTGGATCAGTTCCTGCTGCTCTCTCCCCACCAGAACACAACAGATTGCTGTTGGATTTTGAATGTCACCAATAGACAGATGATAATGGCTTAAGATGGATAGTGAAATGTTTGAAACACAGATGGGCCTGTGTATCAATTTTCTTTTTCTTAGGATTTCCTTGTGACATAAAGAATCAGATGTAATTAACACTGTTTTTTACCAGTACCCCTCATAAATGGTATTGCTGTGGCCCTGTTATTATTCCACGAGGATGTTCATCCCTTTGGGGAAAGATGGGCACTGCTGGGTACCACAGGGTCACTGCTGGGCAGTCCCCTGGCGGAGGAAAGGGTGCACTGAAGACTTTACTAAAAGGTGGATATTTGAAAAGTAAGTCCTCCACAGAGCGCGCAGCAGCCTTGCTCTCCAAGAGCGAATCTGAGAATTCCGCGGGCAACTCTCAGCCCGTAGGGCGAGGACTTGTAGTACTAGTTAAGCAGAAAAGTGCGTGAAATTGATAATAAAAGGTTTTTATTTGAGGAGATATTGGGAAATATTTAAATTCAGTTAGGAACCCACAGGAGCGGGGGCTAAATTGGGGTGGAAAAGCCTTTTCTAATTGCAACAGTGAGAAAGGGCTGGGGAGGGTACGGGGATGACGGGTGGATTCCTGCTTTCAGGTAACAAGCCTCTTTCTGCTTTCTCCCCAGCGTCAGGCACTAGCCAAGATGACGTTAGCGGCCACTCAGTGTACGCCCCAGACCACTACTCCACGCTAGGAAGGCTTGATAGCTGCCGGTCTGTGGGGCCACGCTCGGAAACCAGGGACTCCAGCTGTCAGACAGAGGATGTGAAGGTTGTCCCACCTTCCATGAGAAGAATCAGGGCGTATAAGGGGCTCGGCATTTCCGCCCAGATTAGCCACTTGTCAGGCTCCTCTGGCAACATGTCTGTGCTGAGTGACTCGGCGGGGATTGTGGGCCCTTCCCGCCTCAACAGCGATGCAGGCTTCCACAGTCTTCCACGTTCTGCAGCCAGGGCGCACGCTCACTCCCTGGAGGCAAGGCTGGGTGCCCTGGGCCCTACAGAAGACTCAGATGGCACTTTCCTCTACCAGAGAGCTCACTCACAAGGAGATGAAACCCTAGGGCATTTAGGAGGAACCTCCAGGACTGGACCACTTTTGAGGCCCAAATCCCAGGAGCTAAGGCACTTTGAGAGTGAAAACATAGCAAGCCCAGCATGTGTGGTCTCTCCTCATGCGACCTACTCCACCAGCATCATCCCAAATGCCACACTCTTGTCCTCTTCAGAGGTTATTGTTATTCACACTGCTCAGAGTGCAGGGCATCTGGACAATAAAATGAGGGGTTCATCCTCAAACTCAAGGATAAGATCCAGACACTCCGTGAAAGAAGACCACCGGGCCCCCAGTCACCACCGGGGTGAAGGACACTCCTCCATGCTTACACAGGCCTTAGACGACCATTCGCCTGGTGCTGCCACACTGTTGTCTCTCTGTGACTCGGAGGTTTCACTAGATGCCCCAGCAGATAGGGAGAATGGTTCCCAGACCATGTCCTATACCTGTAGAAACAGCCTGAGCTTCCCAGGCCATCCCCAGGATGTGGATAGCAAGAGTGAATCTAGTTATTCAGGGGACAGAGGGCACAGTAGCTCAGAGCCTTGGGAATACAAAGCCTCTGGCAATGGGCAGGCATCTCCACTGAAGCCACATTTGGCCACTCCTGGTTACTCCACCCCCACCAGCAACATGAGCAGCTGCAGTTTGGATCAAGCATCCATCAAAGAGGATGCCAGGTCCTTATATTCAGAGGACCACGATGGCTACTACACGTCTGTGCACAGCGACTCTGCACACGGGCCTGGGAATCTGTGCAATAGCAGCGATGGCTTTGGGAATCCCAGGCACAGCGTGGTCAATGTTTTTGATGGAAAGGCTCAGAAAAGCCAAGGGGACCGGCCACATGAGCATGATAAAACATTTTCTAGAAACATCTCTTTGAAGAAAGCAAAGAAACCTCCTCTGCCCCCCTCCCGGACAGACTCACTCCGCAGGAATCTGAAGAAGAGCGACCAGTCTAATGGGCAGGTGCTCAACGAGAGCCTGATCGCCACGCTTCAGCACTCGCTGCAGCTGAGCCTCCCCGGCAAGGGCAGCAGCTCACCCTCGCAGAGCCCCTGCAGTGACTTTGAGGAGCCCTGGCTGCCCCGTTCCAGGAGCCAGAGCACAGTCAGTGCCAGCAGCAGCATGACCTCCGCCACGACCCCCAATGTCTACTCCCTGTGCGGGGTCACACCCTCACAGAGCGACACGAGCAGTGTCAAGTCCGAGTACACGGACCCTTGGGGTTACTACATCGACTACACGGGCATGCAAGAAGACCCAGGGAACCCAGCAGGGAGCTGTTCAGCCAGCAGTGGGGCACCAACTGGAAACGGGCCAGTCCGCCATGTCCAAGAAGTGTCCAGGGCCACGATGCCCCAAGTGCCTGGTGGTTCAGTCAAACCAAAGATCACATCACCAGAGAAGTCGCAGAGAGTCACGTCTCCATCCAGTGGGTATTCCAGCCAATCAAATACACCCACAGCACTCACCCCTGTGCCTGTGTTTTTAAAATCAATGTCACCAGCAAATGGGAAGGGGAAGGCCAAGCCCAAGGTACCAGAAAGGAAATCCTCGCTGATCTCCTCAGTATCCATTTCCTCATCGTCCACTTCTCTCTCCTCTAATACTTCCACCGAGGGAAGCGGCACTGTGAAGAAGTCCGATTCAGTGGTGGCCTCGCCCCTTGCTCCTCCTCCACCTCTTCCTCTTCTTGCAGCTCCGTATCTGGCTGACAGGTCTCCCGTCCTTCCTCCACCTCCTCCTTCAGCAGAGTGCTCCCAGGGCTCTCCTCTGCCTCACTCTCCTGTGTTCCCTCCTCCACCCCCAGAAGCTCTCACCCCCTTCAGCTGCCCCGCTGACGGGTGCCTTCCCCTGCCCCATGCAGCACTTAGCCCCTTTCTTCCAGACTCATCGGCTTCCTTGCCATCGCCTCCACCTTTCTTACCCTCCTCGGACCCCCCACCTCCCCCACCACTTGCCCCCAAATTCACGAAAGATACCGGGCCTTCTTTCAAAAGCTCTGGCCAGCCAGGGTCCTCCCAGGAGGGCTTCAGGCGGTCTTCAAACAAAGAGGACAACGTCAGGCCACCCCTGCCCCTGATAACCACAGAGGCACTGCAGATGGTGCAATTGAGGCCGGTGAGAAAGAACTCGGGCACCGAGGTAGCTTTGTTGTCTGAACTGGCAGCTCAGGAACAACGAACTCCAACCGCTCCACAGTATCACTTAAAGCCATCTGCTTTCCTGAAATCCCGAAATAGCATAAATGAAATGGAGAGTGAAAGCCAGCCTGCCTCTGTGACAAGCTCGCTTCCAATGCCTGCCAAGAACCCAAGTCAGGGTGACCATGACAGTGCAGCCGAGCGTGGCAGCCCTCTGAGCGGCAGCCATGGATCTCCATGTCCCGGACTGGGCAATGGGGAAGCAGAGGTACGGCCTGGCCCCAGCACTGCCCCAATGCCAGACTCTTCACCCAGCAGGAAGCCACCCCCCATCTCCAAGAAGCCCAAACTGTTCCTGGTGGTGCCACCTCCACAAAGAGATTTCGCAGCAGAACCCTTGGAAAACAGGAGGGAAGTCTTCCGAAACCCCACCAGGGCAGAGGAGGTTTCTGTGCACAGCAGAGAGGCAAAAGAGAGTTCTGCAGCCCAACGTGGTTCTCATGCTACGGACCCCAGCAGCTCAGTTCTGGAGGGAGGAGCTGCAGGAGCCCTCTACCCCGGCAGAGTGGAAGCCAATGCCCCCATGGTACAGCCTGGTGCCTCTCCAGCCCCCATGCAGGAAGAGACAGCCGAGAACAGCGCGGATGGTGGGGGCAATGCGGAGAGCTGCCTGTCTGAACAGGAGGGAGAAGGTAAGTCAGGCTTCTCTTGCTGTGCACCTCTGATCATCTGTCTGCAGCTGAGCCAAATAGGGCTACTGAATGCTCGCATGTGGAACCCGGGCACATCAGATAAGATTTATGGTAAAGCCAGCAGTGTGTGGGCTTCTTAAACGTTAAATTACCAATTTTGCATTTTATGAAATATTTTAAAAATCCAGATCTAATATGAGAACTTACAGAATGATGGAAAATAGGGACTGGTCTGCAGCAGGTTGGGTATGATAGAGCAATGCATAATCTCCCTTCTGAAGAGCTGCAAAGAAATGTTCTAACAAAATTTAAGAGCAATTCAGTACAAGTTCCATAGCAGAAAAGAATGAGCTCTGGCAGTCAGGCCAGTACCATTCCCCCATCTTTGTAAAATCACAAACTACAGAGCCCACTGCATCCCCTGTGGTTCTCCAATTGTCAGGAGTGGCAAGGTAGCAGCATATTTCAGAGGTTGGCGAAGGACTGACATTCTACTCACTGTGCATCTTGTGTCGTCTGCGTGTCTGCTTCTCAGCTGGGGCGCTGGAGACCAACGCTGCGGGCTCCTCGTCAGAAGCCTATGATTTCCTCCTTAAGGGGGATGGGAGTGACGAGGTGATGACCCCTACCAGACCCAGGACCACTGAAGACCTTTTTGCAGCTATTCACAGGTATAAAACTCCTTCCTCAGACCTTAATTCTCTTTTTAATTCCTCCTTTCCAAAACGGTTCCTCTACTTTTTTTTCTTGAGGCTTCTCCATGCTGTCCAGTCCTGGCTCATTAACTTCATTATTGACTTTTTAGTGCATTCCTGTGCCTTTATTTCCTCTGATTCCAATTTCTGTTTTACTTTGTACCATTGATTTTTATGATGACGTTGGGAACAGAGTCTTAATGTGATGACTTCTAGTAGACACTGCTCTTGTAGCAAGAGATGCGATATGTTAGTCTAGGCACAGTATTTACAAGAATCAGATTAGAGCTGGGTGGACCAGACCAGGTGAGGAATGCTGTGGTATTGCACTCAGGATGCACAGGCTAGCTCTACAGAGCTCCCTTCTTAAGGGTGTTTTAGTTTAATATTATTTTTTCCATTTTTCAGAAAAACCATAATTTTATAGTACAATTTCTTTGGCTCCTTGAATGTTTCAGTAAGGGTACATGTCTTTTAAGCAGGAGCAAGAGGAATTGAATTTGCTTGTTATGGTATACCACTAGTGCCATCTACTGGCATCAGAAATTATTGAATTTAAAAAAGAGTATGTCAATTTTTCAATAAGAACTGCCTGAACTGTTACAGTTTTTATATGTGGTCTCCTTCAAGAGTGAATATGAATTAGCACTAACGTTTCATTTATTACATCCTTTTTTCTGGTTGCAAACAGCTAAGTGATCCCAACAGTGCCATAAAAGAAACTGATAAATTCTACATGTGCGAGTATTTTAAAACATAATGATATATAAAACTTTTGCTTCCTTCTAGAATTCTTTGCTGCAGATTTTCAGATAATAATTATGAATGTGCTTATGCTCTCAAGACCTTATTTTGCCCTGATCCAGGGTCCTTTCTTTTCTCCTGAAACAAAGCATCTGTAAAATCATATAACTCTCTGTATAAATGGTGTTGGCACCATCCCTGAATTCTTGGACTTTAACTGGAAAAACTGTTGCGTGAGATGGAAGGGATGGTGCCGCCCCTCCCTAAAACTCCTTGTGTAATATGTAGACATCTAATTTGGGCACCTGGAGGAATTCACGAAGAATTATATATTATTTGCTTCTCAGCTCAAGTATTGGTGTAATAGACCCAAAGACTTACCCGATTCAATGTTGTCTGACTGGTTTATTGATCTCATTAGAAATGAAAAAGTAGTTGGTTATCCAACTACTTCTCAAAACGGGGAAATGAAAAATAATGCATCTTTTGAAACCAAATTAGTGGCATGTCTAAAAGTTTACACAGATGTTTCTAACTTCAACCATGCAAGACACAAAATAAGCACTCAATAAGTATTTTCTGAATTAAATGAGTCCAGTTGGAATTTAACTCTCAGGAAATTCTTCCAAAAACTCAAAGTCTGTCATTTAGTTTGGAATACACTGTGTTACTAAATATATAGGAATATATATTTATAATAGCAAGCCACAAAGATTGTGTTGCCTGGTTGCTGTGTGTACTAAATAGTCTCAAGGAAACCCAACTGTTGTGGGACCAGAGACTGCATGCTCTTCCTAAAAATATACCAAAGGTCTCTTCTGTATTTTATCTTGTCAACCTTCAGAAGGAACTGAAAAATTGTGATTTTTCTTACTAGACAGTGACATCCACTACAGATGTAGAAATTGACCAGTCCGTACCAGTCTGTACCCATGAGAGAAGTGAAGTCCAAGTAGCCTTAGGAATGGATTTCACTGAAAATACAAGGACACGTGCTGATTTCTGGGGCAGTATTAATACTAAATTAGCAGATGTTACCTGAAGTCTGTGATATTTAGGGCTTTATTTTTGTGTCCTTCAGCACCTAAATTCATAATTTAAAATAAAGGCTATCTAAATTGAAACACAGCTTTCAAGTGTTATAATGCAAATTAATTCAGTTCAGATTTAAAGCCAGATGGAAAGTGTAGAATGCCAGTGGAGGTGTGAAATTTTTATATTTATTGAAGTAATTAGTTTTTTAAGACAGTGTTAACTGTTTGAGTACTTCCTATAGGCATCTTTAGAAATTCATACCTACGTAGGCATACATAAGTGTTTGTGTGTATAAATGCAGATAGTTCATATGTTTAATTTAATTCTCATTTTAAGGGGAAACTGCTCTTGAGGACCAACAATGCTTTTCTACAATCCCATCTTGTTTTTAAATTCTAAATCTACAGTTAAAGGCCACAGCTTTCATTAAGTCTATTTGTGGCTTATTTTCTGTATCTAAAGATACCTTTACCATTTAAAAACTAAACAAAAAATTATACCATAGGCCAAGACCTTAAGAACAGATAAGCAGAGCTGCTTAGTTGTGGGGCCATGTGCTGATGTGGAAGGAAACTCCTTCAAGTCCTAGGTGTCCTGAGCTGTGAGTCATCACCCTCTAGACCTCAGTTACCTTCTCAAAAATCCAAAGTGGTTGGACTAGGTGATTTCTAAATTTTTCTCCACCTCTGCACTTTGAATGTGCTTATTTCTGTCTCATGGGTCATTAACTTATGGGCATTGCTTTTGTTGACTGCTGAGTAGGACCACTGAACCAAAGTACCATAGGCCACATTCTGCTGTCCCATAGGGACTCATGCCCCATCAGCTCTGGCCACCCACACCCTGTCTTGTGTCTTTATCACTTCTTGTCCCCCACTTTGCTGGCTTCTCTTTGGCCCAAAGTGTGAGACAACCCTGGTCCAAAGTGTGAGACAACCCTTGGAATACCAGGGTGTCTGGGTGTCGAGGGTAGCCAATGTGGGCCCAATCTCCCCTCTGCCTTTCTGCATAGGTCCTGCAAAAACTAAAGTCTGACCTGGGGGCAGGAAGGAAGAATTCATTTTCCTATATGGCACTCAAAGCCTGGTAAAGCATCTCCTCTCTGCCTGAGACTTTAAGGCTGTTCCCACATTTGTCTTTATTAAGAAACATTGAGGGGCTGGAGCGGTGGCTCAGCGGTTTCGGCACTTGCCTGGCAGCACGAGGACCCGGGTTCAAACCCCAGCACCACGTATACAACTGAGTGTTGGAGCAACTAAGGCCATGTGAAAAACTAAATAAAGTTGTTTCTCTCTTTCTCTGTCTCTCACTGTCCCTCTCTCTTAAAAAAAAATTGAACTATACACTATTAGTCTCCCTTTTCAGATAGATAACACTGTAGAAATTGTAGTTTACCCAAGGTTACACAAGAAGAAAGGTTGTGTGTGTGTGACTTCAGAGGTTCCTTAACTCATTTTATCTAGCAAACATCCCCGTTTTACAATTATGGGGACTGAGGTACAGCAGGAATGGGCACCTTGTCCCAGCAAATCTTTGCGTGCCGAGATTGTACCCTCTTTCCCTGCTGCACAAGCTAAAATTTTATAGCAGGAGAAATACCGTCACACACCAGATAACTGTGAGGCACCAGCGAGGGGCACTTGGTCCATCTGCCACATTCTCTGTTTCCCAGCACTACAGAGGACATTGAGTGGATGGTTCTTGGAGACCCAGAACAAGAAATTCCAACTTTCTTTGATCAGCCCCTCCTCTTCCACACATCCCCACCTCTCTCCTATTTTCTTGATCAGTGCATGATTTGCTGAAACCAGTCATGAAACAGAATCTGGCACAGTTGGCTTGTAATTATTTTTTAGAAAACTGGATTTGTAGAGGTTGTAAGAGTCCAGTAAGCCAGGTTTTGTGTCAAATTCCAGAATGACCAAGAAGGTAAAGTTGTAGTTGTTGTAGAGTGTGTGTCATATCTTCGTATAGGGGACATTCTAGGGGTCCACTGGACTATTAGACCTATTCACCTAGAAGCAGCAGTAGAGAGAAAGGAAAGTCAACGGGAGAAGTTCCGGTGGGATCACCCTATCTAGGTGCATTCAGGGGAAAGTGGCAATTACTGAAAACTGGAAATGGTCCTAATTCAATGCCTGAGGACTGTTTCAAGATAATCACACCAGAATGGAGTGGCCATTGAGAGCAGAGTGGCCATCGATAATAATTGCCAGGTGATTAGGAATTCATGTAGGAATGCAATAACTGTTCTTTTTTGCCGAGTTATTGAAGTTTCCCATAGTTTTGTAAAAATTTTTGAAAAGTAAATCTTAAGTAGTTGGTAACCTGAAGATGTACTAAGAGCAGCAGGGTGACTGCCTGAGAGATTACTGAAAAATAATGTTGTCAAATCAATGTTGTCAAATCTCAGATCCAAAAGGAAAGTCCTTGGCCGGAAAGATTCAGAAGACGATCACTCCCGAAACCATTCTCCCTCCCCGCCAGTGACACCCACAGGCGCTACCCCCAGCCTGGCCTCTCCAAAGCAAGTGGGGTCTATTCAGAGAAGCATGCGAAAGAGCAGCACCAGCAGCGACAACTTCAAAGCTCTGCTGCTAAAAAAGGGGAGTCGTTCAGACACCAGCGCCCGCATGTCGGCGGCGGAGATGCTCAAGAACACGGACCCGCGGTTCCAGAGGTCCCGGTCCGAGCCGTCGCCAGACACCCCCGAGAGCCCGTCAAGCTGCTCCCCCAGCAAGAACAGAAGGGCCCAGGAGGAGTGGGCCAAGAACGAAGGGCTGATGCCGCGGAGCCTGTCCTTCTCGGGGCCCAGGTACGGCCGCAGCCGCACGCCCCCCTCGGCAGCCAGCAGCAGGTACAGCTTGCGGAACCGCATCCAGAGCAGCCCCATGACCGTCATCTCCGAGGGGGAAGGGGAGCCCTTGGAGCCTGTGGACAGCAGGGCTCGCAGGGCTCTGGACGGCGCAAAGGGGTGTTCCCTGGACGGACTTGGGGGCAATGGGATGGACGAGGGAAGCCTGCTGTGTGACGAGGGGCCTGCCACCTCCCTGCGGCCACGCGCTCCTGGGCGCACCAATGGGACTGCAGCAGCAGAGGACAGGGATCCCTTAGAGCAGTGTGGGGGCACTGGGAGAGAGGAGAGTTAGGACCAGATCAGGACTCTCCCGCGTGATGGGGGGATGACCAGTGTGCCACTCCAAGGAGCCCCAGGGGCCCTTCCGTGGCTTAACCGCCTTCCCACTCAACGTCAGTGCTGTGGGCCCCAGAGCTGCTGGTCACTTAGGACTCACTTGCCACTTGCATTTGTGGCTTCAAAGCAAATAGAAGCTTAAACTTCTGAAAGTGCTTCCTGGGGAAGATTTTTTTTTTTCCCAAAAATGCTGTGTGTGTGTGTGTGTGTGTGCACGCACGCATTTTGAACACTTAACACACACACAAACACACAGAGTATTGTACAGAAGAAATAGAAAGAATGTCAGAGTTAAGCTAGGTAGAGTAATGGAGTCTCCTGGACTAGGTGGTAGCTGCTTTCAAAGCATCATGCTTATGGAAATGAGTGAGTTCCCCAAGAAAGGAGAAGTCATTACTTCCAGACAGAGGTGGTAGATGGTTGGTTCTTGATGCAGAACACAAGATATTCATGTTCATGTGTGCTGCTGAGGAGGCAGGGCAAGCCCGCAGCTGGTAAAGGGCAGAGCAACTATTTGGTTCAGGTACTTTTCTCTGGGGTGAGGGTGGGGGGAGGCTTTGTTTCTGCTTTTGTAAAGGTGACAAACCCGTGGAAGTGGCAACGCTGTGACTTGGTGCCTGCTGCTGTGCAGCCTCATACACACAGCTTTTACAGCCTGCTGTTTAGAAGAGTGGGCAGTTTGAAAGTGAATTCCCTCCTTGAGTAGCAGCAGAGTCCTTGGACAATGGAAGTGATGGTGGAGACTACAGAGGGAGGAAGCAAGGGCAGGGGAGAGGAGGAAGTGATACACTGATGAAATTTGTTTCCTGCTTATTAAATAAAATTATTTTTCAGAATTAAAGTTGAAAACTTGCACTACAGAACTGTGGGTGAAGCTGTTCCTTTTACTAGAGTTTTGTAACCAGAGTTTAAACTTCCATTTGACCATTTCTATCACTTGAAATGTCAACATTTGCTAACTTTTGGATATCCTTTTGGTTACACCAAAGAAAAAATTACTGCTATTTTTTTTCCTTGAATGCCTGCAGCATTATGTCCTAATTTAGAAAGGTTTACCAAAATTTATTATATATTATCTTACTTTGAAGAAAATGCTGGATAACTCTTGTTAGTCAAATAAACTGATAAAAATTGGTAGGGCTTGGCTATGAATTAATTAGCCCTGGGAAATGAATTTTTAGATTAAAAACATTTTTTTGCATCATTTGGTTTGTGTGTTTTTATATTTGTTTATGAATAATTCAGTTGCTAGCTACCTTCTAACATTCTCAAATCAGAATTTCAACACTTGTAGATGTGGGAGAAAGGTGTGTGAAGTGTTTATTTTAATACGGTGTTCTTGTGACTCTCACTCCCTTCCAACTTCCACGTACTTAGAATACAAGGGTTTTTTCTTCTTCATTACAAGGAACCAGGATGACAATACTGAGATTCTTGGTATAAATCTAACCATCTTTTCTTGGCATGCAAATACCATCTAAAAGTTGGACTGCACAGGTCAAACCATTCTAAGGTTTACAAAAATAAAATTTATGATACCCATCTTAGACATGTCTTTGGGGCAAAAACAAACCTAAAGAATTAAGGTTCCTTTTCTTCTCTGGAGAAATAACACTTTCCTTTCACACAACCAGATGTGACATTTGTGCCCAGGTAAAAGGGTGTTTTATCTCTTGGGGCAGTCGTGTACGATGTGGGGCACATGGATTTTTCCTTATAAAATTTAGAAAAGTAGTGTAGGTTTTTGAATATGAAATTTTCCCACACCTTCCTGAAAAAGATAAGAATGTACATAGATATAAAAATCTTGAACTTAATATACAAATCATTTATTTGAAGGTAAAATAAGCAACATCAAAAGTAATTATAAAGCCATTAACAATCCACATTTTAAAAGGTCCATATTAGGTTTTAAATTTGTTTTGAATAAAGCTATTGTAAGGTCAATGTTTGAAACTTGTTTTTGTTTGCATGGTTTTTTTGTTTGTTTTTAATAATGGGAAGACTTTTTATATGGAATTGCTGAGTGCTTTGTTGGATATACATAAAACAGCAGCAAAGACCAGAAGATCCTGTGGAAGATGGGACCCAACAAAAAAGAGAAAGAATATTACAGACAATGAATAGTGTCAACTAAAAGGACATATGAAAAAGCAACTCCACGTAATGTCCCATGGACTTGGGGAGGGTGGGCAGGAGTACCAGGGATTGAATCTAGGGATGGTTAATCACTGAGCCATGCGCCCCCTTTTTTTTTTTATTTTTTTATTTTGAGACAGGGTCTTGCTAAGTTGCTATTGCTGGCTTCGAATTTGTGATCCTCCTGCCTTGGCCTCCTGAGTTGCTAGGATTGCAGGCATGTGCCACCATGCCTGGCTGTCCCAAGGATTTAATATGAATCATGAATTGACTGGTCATTCAAACAATGGAACATGTGGAGAGAAAAGAGAACTTTTTACTAGTATGGATGATAAATAGGGAAGCAAGAATCTAAACTTGTCCTTGAAACATCCTATGTCCTCAGCTTTGCTACTTTATTCCTCTGTGGGAGCTTCTGTTAGTGACCTGATCATACCCAGAAGTGCAGAGAGGGTAGACTAGACAACCCTGCTTACACCAGGTAGTCAATAGACAGAAATCCCAGGGCTAAGTTGCTTCCATTTTATTTTTTCTGTGAGTTAGAAACAAGTGAACATTCAGTCTGTCAGTTGGAAGCACTCTCAGCTTTGTTCTGATTTCTGCCCTCCTGCTATTTCTGCAGAGCCTTGATTGAAATCTGTTACTTCTTATGCGGGGATGACAGTATACAGTTAGCCCTCCATATCTACAGGTTCTGCATCCATTGCCAGTGCTGTGAATCCGTAGATATTTTCTCTCTCCTCCCACAGAGTGAACAACCAAGCACATCACCAAATAGCCTGTCCTTTTCTTGGAGAAAGACTGCAAAAGATTTTTTTCTTGAAGTTGTCTTTCAATGTCACCCTTGAATGAGAATCACTTTCAGCTTGCAGCAACGTAGTAAGCTAATTCACAAATTAACTAGGTCTAAGCTTTCCCCTTTTCCTTTGGTGAATCATACTGTTCCTCCAAATAACCACAGTGGGGGAGGGTTATAGATGAACCATGGGGACATACTGCTTGGACTTCTGCTCTGATGGCTTGTAGATATCCTCTCGTCCTGCACATGACTTCCTGTATTTTTTCCTGCCTTATGATGGACTGCTGACAATCCTGTTGTCTTTATGGTGTGGTAGTTCTGATAGGACTCAGATAAGGTGGACAATCTGGGCACCATCAGCTCTTGGTGTCTCATGTTTCCATCTCTGAGGGCTTACTCCTTTCCTGTGGGTAGCACAGCCATGCTTCTTTCTCCATCCCCCCACCCAGGGTTCTGCATTGTGATTCCTTCATTGGGTCTTGTCATATACTCCACACTGCATTCTTTTTTTCTCACCAGTGATACCTCCAGCCCCAGAGGGTCTGCATTTCACATGATAGAACCTGGTAATTCCTTTATAGCTGTCGCATCTAGTTTCACTTCTAATGATTGTTCTTATTTTCTAATCATGGATCATATTTTCGGTGTTATTCTGTTTCTACTAATTTTTATTGGATTTTGGGAATTGTGAATACTCTTTTGTTGGTTGATGGATTTTGTTTTATTCCTTTAAATAGTATTGGGCTTTATTCTGATGCACTGTTAAATTTCTTGGAATTAAATTGATCCTTTCAAAGTTTGCTTTTAAGCTTTGCTAGAGGAAGTCCAGAGAAGCCTTTGATCTAGGGACAATTTGAGCTCTAGTAAAGTACCATTCTTTTGGGGATTCTGCCTGATGCCCCAAACATTATGAGTTATCTCTCCTCTGTCCAGAGGGAACATAAACTATTCCAGTTCCATGTGTGATCTGTGAATTACTTGTCTACTTTGCAGTCATTCATTTCTTGGATTGGGTAATTTCTTTTCACACTTTCACTCAGCCAAGAACTCAAGGGACCCACTTCAGATTTAGAGTACTCCCCTTGTGTAGGCTGTATCTCCTCAGCAAGACCACTGGTCTGTGTTGGGCTCCACGCTCCCCAGCTACTGTCTAGAAACTGCCTCTAAGTCATCAACTTGAGCGATCACTGAACACACCTCATTACCCACCCCTTCTGAGTCCATACTCCTGTACTGTGGCCTTTCAGTGTCTGAAAAACATTGCTATATGTATTTTGTCTAGGTTTTTGGTTAAGATGGAAGGTAAATCAAGTTCCTATTTCACCATCATGACCGAAAGCAGATTTTCCCCTTTAAAAAGCAGATTTTCCCCTTTAAAAACATTGCTGAAGGCTACATTTGTCTCGATTTATTGCCCTGGTAAGGTCAGAGGGGACTTAGAGCCTTACACTTTTTCTGATGTGGTTATTCTACCTGCCAAGTATGTCACTGTCGATTCTACGCTCAGGGCTTCGGGAAATAACCAGTGGTGAGTTTAGACTCAGGGGACCTATTGTAAGCCTAACTTTGACCAGAACTATACTTATTTTTCTAACTTCCACGTGGTCCCAGGTTCATGGGGGTTAAGGAACTGTAATGACACTTTAGGGTTTAAATGTTCATTTGACATCCCCCCGCACACGCATATTCAGGTGTTCCTCTTTCCCCAGTGTGCAACCCCCTAAATGAATGGCCATTGATCCTTTCAGAAGACTGGGGTAATCCTGATTGTCTATACATGTAAATGTTACAGGAATCTTTCCCCTGGGATGCAGTCATCTCTTCCATCATGAGATTTGTGTCAGAAAACTGGAAACAAGGATTCCTGGTGTTTTTATTGGTGTGGTCTCTCAATCCCTGCTCATCCACCTCGCCCTCTTTTGATTATATATAAAGCATTATTGCCGTTGTTGACTATTTGGTCCCTAGGTATACCATGTGCTGTTAAGCATCTTCATGAGATTTTATAGGTCTGAACCTGCCATTTTGAGCTTAGAGGTTAACATGATAATGGTGTTGTCCTGGCTTCTGGTTAGCATTACCACCTGGGCTCTTCAACATCACCCGCAAAGCTCCTGCAAACCAAATTCCTTCACAGCATTTGGACTCTGTGCTGGACTGCACAGGAGGGTCACCGCTGGGCTCCTCAGAAGTGCGCATGCCTTCTCCCCATGCTCTTCCAATGGCCTTGGTGAATGGTGGGTCCGGTCTACCTTCCTCAGAGAAATAGTGCTCTGATGGGTCATCTTGCCTCAGGCCCCCTTGTCTGAGCTCTTTCACTCCTTCCTCTATTATCTGACCAAAAATCTCAGGCATTTCAACACTTCTCTCACTTTCTCTAGGCTTATGTGAGCCACCCCAGGGCAGTGAGTTCACACGGTCTTCTGGTGTTTTCCTCATGGTGTGAAGTCCTGTATCCTTACAGTTGTTCCAGGTCAACCTGTTTTTTTTTTTTTTCTTTTCGTTTTTGGTGGGTTTTTTGTTTGTTTGTTTGTTTTGGTGTCAGGGATATTTAACCCAGGGGTGCTTTATGACTAACCCGTATGCCCAGCCTTGTTTGTTTGTTTGTTTAGAGACAGGGTTTCACCAAGTTGCTTAGGTCCTCACTAAATGGCTGAGGCTGGCTTTGAACTTGCAGTCCTCTTGCCTCAGCTTCCCAAGTTGCTGGGATTACAGGCTACTGCACCTGGCTTTAACCTGGCATCTTTGATCAAGCACCCTCAGAGTCTAGTCCCAAGGGTACTCCTGCACCCTTCCCAGTGCGTGCTAATCAGGCTGAGCAGCTCCTGCACTGTCCTTCCCTCACCAGAGTCAACAGAGCCCCAACAGATTATGTTGTGATTTAGCGCTGTTTTTATGACTGGTAGCCAGAAGGCGTGGGGACAGCTCCTGAAGGGCACCTGTTCCTTATGGGAGAAAGAACTTTAATGGTCCTCATATTAGGATAGAGGAAGGAGAGGGAGTAGTTCTAGATTTAATGAGGAGGGTGGCTCTTCTGCATGTGCAGCGTGTTCAGATACACTCCAACTCTTGGGAGTCAAAATTGTTGGGGGCATCCATTAGATTGTCCCCATCACTTGATTCAGGTTCCCAGGTTTGACTGTGACCTTGACATCACAGATCTGAATTAGTTCAACATTTGTTGGTGGTGAGCTAGTTTTACCACCAAAGTCTGTTCTTGACCTTCAGATTTTTCTGTTTAGCTCCTGCAAGAGATGAGGACTTGACTGCAAGTTACCAAAGAGACCAACTCTCACCGTCAATTTTAAGTTGTCCATTAATTGACCTGAGCTTTTCATTACTGACCTGTAGGACTTCCATCCAACTCAGTAATAACCATTCTAGTTTATTGCTCTTGTAATTCTTGCCCATTCTTCCTCCCATATTGGAGACAACAGATTTACCTACCAATCACTGTGCCCCCTTTCACCAGGATGCCACTCCTCCTAAAGTTTTATTAACTGAATAGCCTTTTCATGCCTTGGGCTATCTGTGCACATCTCTTTACTGGGATGGAGGCTCATAAGCTCTCAAAACATTGTCTTTCTATCTATGTGCTTTGAACCACTGAGCCAATTTGAGGCTGAGATGAAGTATAAAGATGTATGTTGGAATTAAGCCTCTGAAAGGACAAAGAAGAGCTGGATGGAGCACAAGAGCTGTTTGTTGGATTGCAATACAGATCTGACATAGTTTCTGTCACCCTGCCAGGGAGCTCTACAGCAAAGTCTGTTTATTAGCAGAGTCCTGACTTGGGCAGAAATGCCTAGGTCTTGTATCACCACCACCTTGCTTGATAGTAGGAAGTTGGTAGAAAATGGCATGATGTTGACTCCCCCTGGAGACAGCGTCCTCATCTTGAGATCTGAGATGATCCTGAAGAAGGTGGAAGCTGGAGCCTGTTCTCTGAACCACACCCCTTGCTACTGGGCCACTAAGTACTATTCTGGAAGGTAAGTCTGACTGTCCCTCTTCATGTGGCTGTCTGCCACAACTCCAAATCCCACAAAAGAAAGGATCATTCTTTGACCATAATAACAAATAAGTACCAGGAATAGTCAATGACAGCTTCACATCAGTAACCTCCCTTCTAAACCAGGCTTCCAAATCCCACTAATCAGAAGCTGCCTCGCTCTGATAACCTCACCTCCACAACGACAGCTCAATCAATCCCTGTATGGTTTTGAAAATCTGCTAATCTCTGGACTGTATGTTTCCTAAATCCTGTATAAGATCAGCAGTTTTCTTTATCCAGAGCGGTGGTGCCCTATAAGCACAGCTGTCCTGCTTAGCAATTAATCCACATAGCTCTCTGTAATGGGCACTGGCTCCGGCCTGTTGTTGGACGCTGACCCCTCTGCCCAAGAAACTTCCACCTCTGCTCTAGCTTCCATCTTTCATGCCTCTGGGGCCTCATCAAAGAGACCTCTCCTGACTACCCTGCAAGATGTCCACCACACCCTACCCAGCCCCACTGTACCCACTGCCCCCTTTCACTTTTATTTTTTTAAAAGAAAGGGACAGTGAGAGAGAGAAAGACAGAATCAATTTTTATTTAGTTTTTTCATGTGACTTTCCTTGCTCTAACATCTTGGTGTGTATGTGGTGCTAAGGTTTGAATTCACGTCCCTAGCGCATGCCAGGTAAGCGCCATAACCTCCGAGCCACGCTCCAGCCCCCCTATTTCACTTCTTTATGGCAAGATGTGATGATCAGATCATCACATCTTGCCATCAAGATAGGAGCCAGGGAATGGCAAGTCACTGGGGAGGGGGGCATGTTTGCTCACCACTATATTCCAGCCCCTCATGGAGCACCTGGAACACAGGAGGGGCTCCATGAAACCTAAGGAATGGCAGTGAATGGCATTTCAGGGAACTATTTGGAGGGAAAAGCCGGATTTTTAGGAAGGCAACTAATGAGTAGGAAAGAATGGATAAATGCAGTGAGTTTCAGTGAATCCAGCACTTGTCGGAATCAGTGCCTATTTTGAGCAGAGTGATCAGAGCATTTGGGGAGGGCAACACTGTAGAGGGGAGAGGAGCTCATCCATGGAGAAAGCATCAAACGAACAGCACAAGTGGAAGCTGAGCCTTAGAAAAGAGTCTGTATGCACATTTCCCCTATGCAGGATTTGAAAAAATACAAGAGAAAAGTTAACGTAAGGGATATTTCATAATCAGTGCCCCTCACATAATTAAAATAACTGATTCACTGCTGGGAGAAATACTCCCTGGCTGATCAATGTATGGCTGAAAAAGGTGTCTTAGCTTTGAAGGAAGAGGAGGGGAAATAGGATACTTTGAACTTGAATGGTACAAATCAATTTTTTTCTTGAACATGTTTCAGGTTACAACTGAATCTTGGTCTTCAGAAACATGCTTCTCTCATTTGAAATGAAATTTATTGCAAATGTGATACATGTTTCACAGGACTATAGGTTAAACTTTAGCAATATTTGCCTCCTACCAGTAGAGGTTAGTGCTATGGACATTTGTCAGTATGAGTGCTAAAAGACATCCTCTAGTAAGTGATGGTAAATGTGTAATAGAAGAAAATTTCTTTTTGGCAAGCACAAATGAACAAGGAATCAATAAATTTACTATGCAGTTCAAGGAAATATCTTCAGAAAATAATTGCCTGGAATTTAAAAAATTATATCCATAATAATTCGTTAACCAGAAATCTCGTTTGTTTTGTATCAAAAATTATAGTCTCAAAGGTATCTCTGAGGTCACAATCGTGAATTATTTCTAAGCAGGAAGAACCTATGGGGTGTGGAGATCAACAGCATGGACGTAGAAGTTAGCAGCCTGGGCTCTCATCAGCCTCTGCCCTCACAGTGAGCTCTAACACAGGTACCTAATGTCTCTTCCTCGGTTTTCTCATTTATAGAATGGGGATGATCAGATGTGTTGTTCTGAGGCTCGAATGTGGTAATTCAGGTAAAGCCTTAGAACAGCACTGAAGAAGGCAATCCATAAACATAAGCTATGGAAACCATTAACTAGAGGGATGTTGATTACTGCCTCCAGGTTAGGCAGATTAATTTTAAAAGATACTGTGTGATGTTAGGATTGAAAGGGACCTCAGGCTTCATCTAGTCCCATTCAACCCCTGGATACTCAGATCCCCTATGTAAGTGATTGACTCCTGAGAAAAGATTGCCTAGTCTGTGCCTAACTAGGCAGCAACGCCACGCATGGGCAGCTTTGACTGTGGGTAAGCACCGTGCTCCCTCCTGGTCTTCCGCCCACTCCTAAGCCACCATCCCCAGAAGCCCTTCCCATGACAGGCTGCCAGGGATCTGAATGTGACTATTATTATTATTATTATTATTATTATTATTATTATTATTATTATTTTAAGAGGGACATGAGAGAGAGAATCAATTTTATTTAGTTTTTCATGTGGCTTTTGTTGCTCCGAGACTTCGTTGTGTACGTGGTGCTGGGGTTTGAACTCATATTCGTGCATGCCTGGCAACCATGTAACCGCTGAGCCACCACTCTAGCCCCTCAAATGAATTCTTAAATTATGTGTTTCTGTTTATTTCTTCAAAATCCATGCCTTTATTTTATTTCTTGGGCAGTGGAAGGGATCAAACCCAAATCATGATTGCTATGCAAGAGTTGTTCCACCGAGTACATTCCTATCCCTGAACATGCCTTTATTGGATGTCAAGTAGGACAGGAAGTCCCTAGCTTCACAAACTTAGTCACTGTCACTACGTATTATCAACACTTTGGGGTATGAGTTTTCCTGTGTGGGAGCACTGAGTAGATGGGGAGGAGGGATCAGCAGAGAATGTAACAACAGCAGCAGCAAACACGATTTATTTTTGTGTCCTGCTGAAAGTTGCCTGGTCTCCATGCCGGACAGCCTCGTAATTCCACACAGGATAAATCTTGAATGCTTTCACTGATGCTATCTGGAAGGGATGACATCCAACAGACTCAAATCCAAGCAGTAAAAGGCAATGTGACTGGGACTCTGTAACCATGAGGGCAGTCCCTGCATCTGCATCCTGCCAGAAATAAAACCCGCAGAGTCGTGACCCATGTACAGGCTTTGTCCCCTATTATTTGTGTATCTAAATAAATCTTCAAGCATTAAAAAGGCACATGGGAAATAAGCGCAATTAGTTATGGTAGTCTCGAGCAGGAGAACCGCATGCGTGCTTTGCAATCTGGGGTCTGGGCCTGCATCAGGGCGATGGCCAGCCCTGGCGACGAGCTTCCTTTTACCTTCTCATTCCTGTTCCTTGGAGGGTGTGCTCTTCTGTATCAACCACACTTCGTTATTTCTGTTGAGCAATTCAAAAGGACTGTTGTAGCCCGCGGTATAGAAAACCTTTTCGTCAAAAACTTTTCCGTCTTCCCTCAGAATGCTCGCTAATGTCAAAAGCTGTTCTTGATTCTTCTGGGCACTACAGAATCCATCGAAAGATCTACAAAGGAGAAAGTAAACAAACACGCATGATTTCAGTGCTGACGCTGAGAAGAGCAGGACCTGGTTCCCTGAACACTGGATAACACACAGCTTCCTCGCCGCTGCACTGAGTCTTTCTGCCACTTGGCTCCCAATCCCATGTGACCTCGAACCCACTGAGGAGACCCAGGAAGACAACTTAAGTCCCATCTGTTGACAGCAGATTTGGAACTTACAGGATCTCATATGCTTGAACTTTGCACTCCTCAGACTTTATTGTGCATAAGAGTTACTCTGGGGTCTTGTTAGAAATACATGTTGAGGAGGTCTGGGGAAGGACTTCAGAGTGCATTTCTAGCAAGTTCCCACATATATGCTGATGCTCCTGGATTAAAAAAAAAAACCCCACACTGAATCCCCCTTAGACACCACCTTTCCATTTTCCCCCTTTTCTCTTCCTTCCTTTTTTCTTTCTCTTTTTTTTCCTTTCTTCCCTTCTCTCTTTATTTCCTTTTTTTTTTGACCCGGGATCTCACTATGTTACCCAGGCTGTTCTCAAACTCTTGGGCTCAAATGAGTCTCCTGCCTCAGCCTTCCAAGTAGCTGGGGCAAGAGGAACATACCCCAGCTTAGACACTCGGCTTTCCATAGAACATTTCCGTGTTTCTCTCCTTTGGGCAGAGAGCAGGCACTGGGTTACAGGTGAACATAATTAGTTTAGGTATCTACACATTTATAGTCCATTGGAAGAGATCAAAATTTTGGCAGCTCTCTCTCTCTGCATCTTGAATAGAGTTTGAACAGTGGCAGGATCAAAGTTCTCCAGGAGCACTGAAGATCTGATTAAATCCAGGGTAAGGGATATTGTCAGAGCTGGGCCTGGGTGCAGGACAGTTTTGTTGAACAAAGAAAAGGTAGGGATAAGAGAGGAATAGAAGTCTAATGAGTACAGAGTATTTTTTATAGTGAGGCATAAAATGAAATCTGAGGCCATTTTCCCTGCCTGCCATTCTGGCCTGCTGCTGCTTCCCATGCCCGCCCTCATCATGGCGGCGCAGGTGAAATTGGCCCGAGAGCAACAAATCCCAATAAACATCTCCGCCTGAATTTACACCACTATCATTATCCTTTTTTCTGATTTTACATTTGGTGCACGAAACCCGATCAAGACCAGGGATTTTCTACACTCTTTTCCCTCATCCAAATCGACAGAAGTGGGGTAAGTTCCAATTTCCCTTGGCCTCGCTGGCGTCTTCCGTTGAGGGGATCCGTCCTGGGCCCACTTCGGATCCCTGCCGTTCCCCTTCCCCCGGTCCCAGTGGGTCCTGGAAGACGTTCGAGCCCACTGCTGACCACCTATCTTCCGTTTGGGTGCCCTAGGTCAAATTTGGGACGCCTCATTTGTTCTTGGCACTCTCCAGATTGCCTGCGAAGGCCATGGGAAATGCTAGATCCTCACCAGATCCCCAAACTCCTTTGGGCTGTCTTTACGTTGATTTTGACTCGACTGTGGCCTGGCCACAGTATGCTTTAGACAATGGCTCAAAATAGCCTCCAGAAGGAACTTTTGATTTACATCCTCACTGATTTGGCAAATTTCTGTCAATGGATGGGAAAATGTTCCCAAACTTCTTTTCAGGCTTTCTTTGGCGATGTGTGCTCCCCCGCCCCCCCATTTGCCTTCTGCAGCCGGAGAGCTTCCCAGCAGGAAGCTGCATTCCCGGCTCAGCCAGGCGGGAACTTTAAAAGTACTCTTACAGCATAAAAGCCCAAAATCCAAGCCTGGGCAATAACAGAAAAAAAAAAAAAAAAACTCTCCCTTTAAATCCAACCCTCAGGATAACTGGTTCTTCCAGATTTCAAGCCTTTTAAAATGCTTAAGGGGCCTACATTCTTTTACAAATCTTAACTTCTCCCCCTCAGCCAGCCCTGCTCCACCC
>PVKS010031181.1:0-23682 GCA_004027875.1 Aplodontia rufa
AAATGAATAAATAGATACATATGTTAGACAAATAGATATTTATTATATCGCCCTATCTGGAACAGAGTGACTACCACATAAGATTCCTCTTTTGTGAAATTATATTCTACTAGAGGGAATAAACTCATGGACAGGGTGCTTCAAAAATTGTAAAAAATTTGAAGAAAGCAAAGTGAAGTGAAAGTGAATAAACAGTGTGGGGTGGAAATGACTTTAGATTGGGTATGAAAACTCCTGTAAAGGTGTGACTTTTGATTAAAGGACTAGATGACAAATGGCAAGTGAAGTAATTCAATATGGGAACAAGGTGACAAGGAACAGAAGTGACAGACTGAAGGGTGATCGACTTAATCAATGTGATCTAGAGGAACAGAACTAACAGGATTATGTACAGTATATATATATATATATACACACATATATATACATATATATCCATATATGCATATATAATAAATTATAAATATATGATTATAAAAGGAAATTTATTAGAACATCCCCCACAGGATCAGGAGCTGGATAGTTCCGAATGGCTGTTTGCAAGCAGGAGAACTAGGGAAACCAGTAGTTACTCAGTCCAAGAAGGTGGAACCTTCTTTCACCAGAACACAAGGGACCAATGATGCAGTCCTGGTTTGAGGCTGAAGGACTGGAAACTCCCTGGAGAATCACCTGGTCAGAGTCCACGTTGGAAGAGTCCCAAGTCCATGGGCAATGGCAACAGGAATAGACACGCTTGCTCAAGAAGGTTCAAACTTGCATCCATGTGGCTTCCTCCATTGGCTTTTTTGTTTCGTCTTGACTCTCAGCCTATTGGACTGTGCAGCTCACATTGAGCTCAGTTCTTCCCTGACAGTTTACTGTCCCACATGCCAATTGTCTCTGGAAACACCCTCAAATACACACTCAGATATCTCTTCATGCTGGGTGGCTCCTAGCTGTCTGCCACTCCAGTTGAATTGACAAGTCATATTAACAATCACAATAGTGGTATAATAAAATGGAAAGTAGGCAGGAGTTATAAGGATACTGGGAATACATGGGACAATTTATATATGTAAATATTTCTAGTCAAGATTAAGATTTTGAATTTTATCCTAAACATTATAGGAAAGCTTAAAAATTCTTATCCAGATTTATTAGAGATAAACAGAATGAGGGAAGATAGGAGGCTATTACAGAAATCCATAGAAGAGAAAATGGGCGTCTAGAACAAATGAAGTAATTGATATATTGGAAAAAGATCAGATTACAGATGTGATTATTTTGTGAGTGAGGGAAAAATCATCAAAAATTACTCCTAGCCTTTTGATTACAATCACCCAAACTGTGTTGTATTATAGTGAAAATATTTATATTAAGAAATTGCCAATTTAAAATGGATTTTACAATGATTCGTGCTTTATTCTTGGAACAGTTTTATTCTTTGTTAAATAGACAAAACCATAGAAGTATTTATTTTACAGATGACTGTTTTCCCACTTAGTCTGGGAAACAGTGATCCCACCTAGATGATCCACAGGGAATTCTGGTCACTGACACTCCACAATTGTTTAGCAGAGGGAAAGCATCACAGAAGAAAGGGGAAATGGCCTGAGAGGTGGGAGACATCCCTGAGGAACTTTGGGCCCCTATTGCCTTGAAGATCTGAAGGTTAGCAGGTGAAAAGAGACTGTCTGAAGAATAGAAGCTGAGACTAGGACTGGAAATCCAAGGGAACTCCTTTGGGATTATAAATAAAACAAAAGCAAAAATAATGGCTGATCACTTACTCAAATAATTACCGTCAGTGGCAAACTGAAAACAAATAAAGTTCAAGCTCAAACTCTAATACTGTGGCTGGATAAAAGGGAATATATTGTTTTCTGGTAGAAGATATTTTTGTTGTAGGTCTGTGGGTTCTTTTACACAAAATTCCATGTTTGTGATAGAGCATTAAGAGAAAAATGAAAAAGCTATGAAAATCAATCTATGCTCAAATGGCAAAATAGTCAATAAAAGTAAACACTAAAGTGATCCAGTTAGTGAAATAGTCAGAGAGGTACTTTATAGTAGCAATGATAATGATGACAACGGATCTAATGGAAAAGGTAGACGATATACTTCAAGAAATAGGGAATGTTTGGAAATACATGGAAAATACGAAAAAGTTGAATAGAAAAGAGAAAAGTTGGGTAGGAAAGAAAAATTGAAAAGAAATAGAAAAATTAATTAGTAAGCTTAATAGAATAGATTGAGCAGATACAAAGTACAGAACACTTAAACATGATCACTTGAAGTTATCTCAAACAAAATAACAAAGAAAAATGAATTTAAAAGTAAAACATCCAAGATGTGTGAGACTATATAAAATAGTAGAACACATGTGTCATTAGAATCCCATAAAATAAAAATAAAGAGAATAGATTAAATTAGATTGAAATGAAATTACAAAAGCATGCCCCCAAATGGACAAAGATATCAGTCTAAAAATTTAAGTTTAGTGAAATGCAAGTAGAACAAAATAAAGAAAAAGCAATAACTACTAGGGATATCATAATGTAACTTAAAAACCAAGCACATACAGCACTAAAAGCTGACAGTTTTTTTTTTTAAATTAGTTTTTTACGTGGCCTTCATTGGTCTGAGAGTTTGTTGTATGCATAGTACTGGGGTTTGAACTCATGCACTACCTGCATGCCAGGAAAGCGCCATAACCTCCAAGCCACCACCCCAGCCCTGCTGACAGGTTTTAAAGACACAATGTACTATACAGATAAATGGCTGATTTCACTGATGACACATGGCATCTCTGTTTATGGGCAATACCCTTTAAAAATGAAGTGAAAACACATACCTGATAAAGGGCTGCTATCAAAAATAAAGGAACTCTTAAAACCTAAGAAAAATAAAGAAAAGGGCTCTTTTAAGCAAAGGGCAAATAATCTGAACAGATGACTCATGGTATGATAAGATAATACACAGATGACAAATTAGTATATGAAACATTCCAACATCAAATATCATAAGGGAGTTTTAAATTAAAACAATGGTTTGCTACCACACACCTGTGAGAAAGGCTGGAATCCAAAGAACTGACCTTCCTAAATAGTGACAAGGTTATGCATCAGTAAGAACTCTCATTCATTGCTGGAAGAGATGGAAACTTGTGTAGACATTTTACAAATCTTCCAACAGTTTCGTACAGACCTGAACAGATCCTCACCATATAATCCAGTAATTGCACTCTTTGACATTTCCTCAGACAAGGTGAAAATTTCTATCCACACAAATGCCATTGTTTATGATAGTTTTATTCATATTGTTAAAAATTGAAAGCAACCAAGATTTCCTTTAATAGGCAAATGAATAAACAAACTGTGGTACATCGCGCGATGGAATATTACTCAGTGCTAAAAAGTGCCACTAAACCATAAAAAATACATGAAGGAATCTTAAATGCATAGGATTATATGAAAGAAGCCAATCTGGAATGACTACATATTTTATGATTTCAACTATACGCCATTCTAAAAGAACACTTGCATGGAGATAACAAAGAGATCAGTCCTTACCAGGGATTCAGGAAAGAGGGAGGAAAGGATGAAGAGCTGGAATACAGGGAGTTTTAGGGCAGTGAAACTGTTCTCCATGATACTGTAATGGTGGGGACATGCCAAACATTTATCAAATTCCAGAATGGTACCACACAAAGAGTAAGCCCTAAGGTAAACTATCATCTTCAGTCATAATAATGTAATAACATCTGTTGATCAATTGTAACAAGTTTACCAAACTATGCTAATAATAGGGAAAACTAAGGGAGATCATGACTGCATAAAAATGGTGTCATCTAGAAGCTCTGTACCTTCTGTTCAGTCTTTTTACAGATCTAAAATTGAGCCAGGCCTGGTGGTGCACACCTGTAATCCCAGTGGCTTTGGAGGGTGAAGGAAGAGGATAGCAAATTCAAAGCCAGCCTCAGCAATTTAGCAAATGCCTATAAAACTTGACACTGTCTTAAAATAAAAAGGGCTAGGGATGTGGCTCAGTGGTTATGTAACCCTGGGTTAAACCCATGGTACCAAAAAAATACAGCAATAATATGAAAACTTAAAACATTTTCATAGAAGATAAACTTGTAGGAATTAATCTCCCAGTCCTCAAAGACATGTTAAAATAAATTTTTGAGGTTGATTGGAAATTATAAACAAAATCTCAGAACTGCAAGAAAAATTGAAGTGCACTTAGAAAAATAAATATGTGTGTTTGTATGAATGCCACAGAAGGAAATAAGATCACGGAAAAGATATATTGTGCAAACAGCAGGCATAAAAAGTAAAAGCAATATTCCTGGAATGATGATGATATCAGATTAGAAGTCATTTATAATAAGTTATTGACATATTTCATAAGAATGTGGAAATTTTAATATATGCTTATAAAAAACAATGACAAAAATTGAGAGAATTTAGAAAATATATAAGGGAAACCAAATTAACTTGTAGGTTTAAGTTAAGCAACGCTTAATGGAAACTTATAGTATTGAAAACTATCTTTTAATGTAAATGCCTTATATTACAAAATAAAATATTTATATAAAGTTCCACAATAAGAAACTAGGGACAGAAAAAATAAAACTAAGTAAAGATCATCATAGAGGCATGGGTGGAAATCAATGGTGTGAAAAATTAAAAAAAATATTTTTAAAAAATTATGTCAACTTTGATACATGATAAGATGAACACAGTTGATAAATGTATAGTAAAACTTTTCCTGATACAAATATCAGGATCAACAGATCCTAAGACAGTAAAAGGATGAATGAAAAGGACATTTTAAGCATTAAGCTTCTCTTTGATGCAACCACAATGTGCTATAATACCAAACACATTTCGTTGTGCAAAAGAAGCCAGATATGAAAGAATATATACCATATGATTGCATTTAGAGAAATTGTAACAACAGGCAAAGTTAACCCATGGTAATAGGAATCAGAGAGTTGTCATCTCTGACTGAGGAATTTGCTGGAACGTGGAGCTTTCCCCATGACTTTCTTTAGTAATAGGAATGCACATGAGTGTTTATTCAAGTGTTAAAACTCTGGACAAACTCAGAAGGACAAATATTATATATTTTACCTCATGTGGAATCTAGGAATAAAAACAATAACATTAAAATTAACAAGGAGGCTCTTAAGAAGGGGATGGGGGAAGGTTGCAGTGGTCCAGGGAGGGTATGGGTTATAATTAGAGTATTTAATTTGTGTGTACCAATATGACACAATGAAACCCATTGTTTTGTATAATTAAAATTCAATAATACAAAAAACTCCTCTGGAACACAAGATTTGTATTTTTATCATAATTTTTATTTCAACTAAAAAAGAAAAGATATTTTTAGTTATTGCCATTAACCGTCTATCATTATGCACCATAAATCCAGAGATTTCACTGTTGCCCATATTCTTATATTTTCCATTACTGTTTCTACTTGTGTGTATTATAGTGTGTGTGTATGTGTGTGTGTGTGTGTGAGAGAGAGAGAGAGAGAGAGAGAGAGAGATCAACAGAGCTGAGGGTGTGACCATGGAGGGAAGAGTATTTCTAGTTTAAGCACCCCTAAAGTGTGCTCAACTCTCATAGCTGTACTCAGTTTTTCTTGACATATATTTGACACTCAATATGATTTTTTTAGATAAAAATTGATATGTGCTTTAAAAAGATATTTCTGTAAGACATCTAGGTAATAGAATTCATGTGTGCTTGAGGCTTTCCTTTATTCCTTAAAATTACCCCAGTGTTACAATAATATTAGATGGCCCTATTAAATAAATCAGAATTAATTAATTGTATATGCACATAGACATCTAAGTCTCCAGTTGGTTAATGGCTTTTTATTCAATAAATAGAGAGAAAATGGAGAATAAATATATCTAGCCCCGTTGTTAACAGTTATAAAGGTCCTGTTTTCCTATATGAATGATAATGATCCCACTGAACTGAATAACTATTGTTCTCATTCTCCTCACAGCTGGTGGATGATATAGTAGAGACAGTCCTAATTACCTGATGGTGTATGAATAAGCAAGGGAAAGATCAGTAGTTTGGCGATTTAATCACTGAATAAAATTAGTGTGAGACCCATTAATTTCCTTTTATATACAAACTACCATAAAAATGCTCTTTAAACTGATTTCAGCATTATTACTACTATTTAGAAAATTTAAATAATATTATCTCATAGCATTTTTTTCCAATAACAAAACTGTTGAACACTTTCTCTGCTGGAAATGTTATTGAGGACCTATTTAAATTACTGAAGCATTTAGAAAATCAACTTAATGGAAGTATAATGCACTGCTTTTAAATATACATTTTGATGAGTTTTGACAAATTTCTACACCCATTTAACAACCACAGAATGAAGAAACAGAGCAGTTCAATTACCCCTGTCCCCATCCAGTTAATTTAGCTCTCCCTACCCCCAGATCCAGATATGCACTGATGTGCCTTCCGTTCTTATAGTTTCTGTTCCTCTGGGTTATTTTGGTATTTTTCTGTCCTGTTCTCTCTCACCTGGAAAGATCATCTTTCAAGGATGAAAATCAATTGAAGTTATATCTTAGCTCCAAAATAGACTTAACTTCCTATGTTTTCCTTATTAGAAATTGTTGAATTCTGCTTTTTTTGGCCTCTGGTGATCTAGCAGCCTGGAGGAGTGCTATTATAACATGGTAATTGAATTAATAAATATGCAGTTACAAAAGGATTCACTGTATAATCCAAACAAAAATCATTCAACCATTTATCTATTAAGAGTACCTTGTTTTAGGTATTCTACCAGATGTTACTGTAGAAATTTAGGAAAAATACAACATCTACTGAAGGAAACAAAGCATAATGGCCATTAAAGCTCAGAGGAGAGTGAATTCAGGGTCCGTGGGTGTGCATGTACTAAGTATGGGTTGGAGGCTTGTAGAAAAATTATCACACACCTACACAGGTGGACACGCATGCACCAAGATTCAAGGATTGGAGGGGAACTGGTAGTAGCAAACCACATAATATTTGATTTTGCATAGGAATTAAAATTCATTAATGACACATTGCTTATTATTTTGCTTACAGGTTGTTCCCTATGTATGAATGAATATTAGATGTAAATGAATAGAATCTGGCTTCCAATAAATTACCAGAATTGGAAGTTCCTTCCTGGGTGGATTGAAATGCAGTTACTCCCAAGGATTTTCAAAGTTTGTAAATCATATTTAGAGAGTTATGAATTAGAAAGAACCCAAGAGTAGAGGAAAATATTAGTTTGTTGAACAGAATCTGATACTATGCCATGTTTTGTGGACTTTTTATCTCTTAAATTAGGATATTGGTTAAGGCAAAGTTTAAGGCTCTTTCCTATAACAATTTAATTATATATATTTTTAAAAATAGGCAAAATTGCACCTCTGTATCTCAATTTACTTGTTTATTACATATTCCAAAATTTCCAATGAATTCTTAGAGACACAAATTTGCAAAAATAGAAAAGTTTTGATGTGTTCAAGTCCATTCCGTGCATCAAATTTGGACACATATTGATACTGCATTTTGCAAAACTGCTATAATCTCTCCCTTGCAATTCCACTGCTTCTAACCTGGCATTGTAACTTTCTCTCATTACGAAAACTGATAAAGTGAAAAATGTATGGAAATGACCTGATCAAAAACTTCTTGCTTGAAATGGACAAAATGTGAATCACCATTTTAATATCAGAATTGAGCAAAAATAAGGAAATTAGACAGGAAGAGTAAAGAACTCACAGTGGGAATGGAACACTCAGGCTTATTTGGGAAGATGACCTGGATAAAGGGGTGAAGTTGGAATTACTCTACTGGCAAGAGACTGGGTTTTTAATAAGGGAATAGATTGTATTCTTACCATTAACTGCTGACAGGAAAGGGATGATAATATCTGACTGTCTTCCTGAGACTCTGAGAAGATGTTTGGGGTCTGGGAGCAGAAAGTGTTAATATCCAATAAGTTGGTTAAACCATAGCCTAAGGCCATGGTTTCAAATGTCCAAGTTAAAGTATCCAAGTTGTGCAGTAATCTCAGGACTATAAACAAAAACAATTTCAAACCAAAACAATTTCAGTGGAACATCTGGGATGCCTGTAGAGATAAACCACTCTGCGGAATCACTTCCACAAAGTAGGTCATATAAGATTCAGACAGGGACATAAATAAACCTAAATTAAGCTTTGTTAAGAAACACTTCACATTTAAGACTTGGGATCATAAGTTTATTATAGTTAGGGAGTCAATTACAAACAGAAGAATTAGCAATCCCCAGATTAGCATAATGAAATAATTTATGAGAAACATTAAAATAAATGTATAAACAGTGATCGAAGGAATCAAACACATGAATGCACTAATAAAAAATCATAAGAGAGACTGGAGCAGTGGCTCAGCGGTTGGAGCACTTACCTGGTATGCACAAGGACTTGGGTTCGAACAAAGGCCAGATGAAGAAATAAAGTTGACTCTTTCCTCAGTCTCTCTCTCTCTTTGTCTCTTACTTATTCTTTCTTTTAAAAAAATTATAAGAATAAAATATGAAATAGAATGTTAGCGAAAATTACAAAAATAAGAGAATCATAGTGAAAGGAATAGAAATTAAAGAAACAGTGTAAACATTTTGATAAACATTATTTAAATCTTGTAGAAAAATATCTTCATCTATATATGCATCTCTACATTTGTATCTACATCTATATCTGCATATGTATATCTATACCTATATATAACTGATACTAAATAATTGATGGGCACTTGAATAGTTGATGCATAACATGTAACATAGCTAAAAAGAGAAAGCTTAACTTTTCATGTGAATCTGAGGAAAGTATAATATAGAGTATAAGAAGGAAAATGTAAAAGAAAATTAGTAACCCAATTTAATCTCTGATATAAATACAGAAGATAAGATTAGAAAGACAGGGAAGACATAATAATCACTGAGCTGAAAAGGCAAATTTTTCAGAATAACTAAACACGGGGGTGGGAGGAGGAATGAATAGGGGTTGGAACGTGGCTCAGCAGTTACGAATCTTGCCTGGCATGCACGAGGATGTGGATTTGAACCCCAATACCACATACAAAATGAAGTGCTAGAGCAAAAAAAGCAACATGAACAACTACACAAAATTGATTCTCTATATATCTCTCTCTCTCACTATCCCTCGCTCTCTTAAAAAATGAATGAAAAATTTCATAATAAACACATAGTTTTAACATGTGGATGATAGTAATTATAGTTTTAAAAACTTTAAAGCTACCATATTATAATTCAATAGTATGGAAAATGGATATAATCCAACAAAAATATTTTAAACACTTTCATATTTTCAGGGGGAGGTAAACACAATTCTTCTGTGAATGGAGATTCTCAGATTTAATAACAAAATGGCAACAACTAAAGTCATATTAGTATTTTTTAAAAAAGTCATACTTTGTATAGGACAGTAGTTTGTAAAAAATAAAAAAATGTACACTTCCTGATCTATTAGTAAGGAAAGAAGTGGAAGTAGAATACTAAAAACTGTATAACAGGTGGTAAGGAGGAGGGAGGAAAAAACTAAATCCAAAGGAAAATCTGAAAGACAAGGTAAGCAAGACACAAAACAAATAGCAGATTTCCAGATAATTCAAACATATTACTATTCCGTATATTCAGAGTCATTCAGTATATTTAAAAAAAAAAACAATCTGTAAGATTATCTCTCTGTCTTTTAGAGAGAGAGATCTAAAGCATGTCACCAACAAGCTGAAAATAAAAGCCTGTGGTTTAGTTAGATTTCGCATTGCTGTGACCAGAACCTGGCAAAAACATATTAGAGTAGCAAAAGTTTATTTGGGGTTCATGCTCTCAGAGATCTTTGTCCACAGGCCACCTCTATTGCTTTTGGCCCAAGTTGGGCAGCACATCATATAGCAGGGCTCAGGGAGGAAATCTGCTCAGCTTATGACAGATACAGAAAGCAAAGAGGGAGGGAGGAGGGGGCCACAGGGCAGATGCAACCTTCCAAAGGACACCCCCAATGTCTCACCTCCTCCTGTCACACCCACCTGCTACAGTAACACCAGTAAATCCTTCCAAACTGACTAGGTTACAGCTCATGTAATCCAATCACTATATCTCTGAATATTCCTGCATTAACAGGAGCTTTTGGGAGATACCTCATATCTAACCACAGTAGTGGGCAATAGATATACGGACATGATAATTATAACAGAAACAACAAACAAAGCTGTTACAATAAAAATCTGATGATATTTTTATTAAGATCATTACTCAAATCTAAAATAAATAATGTATGAGAAATATAAAATAATTTTAATCATTAGGTATTTAATAATGGAGGCTCAAAATGTTTCAGGTAAGAATCTACCAAACATGAGGAAAAATGAACAAAATTTCCTTTTAAAAATTATAACACAAGAATTCAAAATTTCATTATACTAGGTTGAAAGTTAAAATTCTTGGAGTAAAAAGTAAATTGCTTGTTCTACTTGGATTATGAAAACAATATTTACAAAATTTTTTCTCAATATTTTCAAAAACACAAAACTCATCTCCCAAAATAAACACATGCATATGTGTTTATATAATATATATAATGTATATTTTTTAAATACCAAATATTGCAGAAAACTAATATGATACCTACAAATATTTGGAAGCAATAGTATAATAATAATAATAATAATAATAATAATAACAACTACACTTAACATAAGTAAGGGTTAAAATAACAACTAGGCATATCATTATATATAAATCCAGTAACAAATTGGTAAATAGTGTGTAAAATAATGCCATTTATGTGTATATTAAAGTGTACAAATTGACAGGGCATGGTGGTATGTGCCTGTAATTTCAACAGCTCAGGAGGCTAAGGTAGGATGATCACAACTTTGAGGCCTGAGCAACACAGTAAGACCCTGTTCCAAAATTAAAAATAAAAAGGACTGGGGTTATTGCTCAGTGGTAATAAGACCCTGAGATCAATCCTCTGTAACTCCCACCCCAGTACAAAAAATTTAAAGTATACAGAGGGACATGCTAAGTTATTAATACAGGAAACGGAAGGAATAAGACCTACCAGTTTCACCTACCTCTCCCTTTTAACTTGGTGAAAACTAACCTACCTTCTCTTCCCCCCTCACTTTTATTTTTGAGTAAATTTACCAATCTTAGTTTCTCTCTCTCCTTCCTGTCCTTCCTTTTGCCTCTCCTACTTGCCCAAACTACTTCCCTCCATCCTCCTAACACTCACTGAAGGTAATAATAAGATTATTAATTTTAAGTACCAACCTTTTGACTTGTTTCAGAACTCTATTACAGGCTCATACCCATGCTGGAGAAACTGAAAAGAATAATTGCAGCAAACTTTTGTTCTTATAAAACAAAATAAGAGAAGGGACTATAGTAAATAGCTCTCAGTAGTAGCTCTTAAAGAGGGGGTGAAATTGAATCAGCAGAGGTCAAACATTGAATTAAAAAAGCAGTGCCAACCCCGGGCTCCTGAGAAAAAGAAGCTCACAAAGGAACTCTCCACATAAACGGTGATATCAGAACAATACTAGTAAATGGGTAGACATATAAACAACATGAAAAGGAAAGATATTAATTATCCCAAACAACACATAATACTTCTGCAACAGACATCAATGACAACAATAGTGGAAGAGATGTCAAAGAAGGAATTTAGAAAATTCATGCTTAAATTGTTCTATGAGCCAAAAGATGATGTAAGGTAGGAATTGAGAGAGGAAATACAGGAAATGAAAGATCACTTCAACAAAGAGAGAGATTCTGAAAAAGAATCAAATGAAAATTCTCAAAATGAAGAAATCAATAAACCAAATTAAAAATTTAATGGAAAGCATCATCAATAGATTAAACCACTTGAAAGATAGATTTCCAGGCCTTGAAGACAAAGTATATAGTCTTGAAAATAAAGTTGGCCATAGAGAAAAGCCATTAAGAGACCATGAACAGAATATTCAAGAAATATGGGATAACATCAAGAGACAAAATTTGAGAATCACTGGTGTGACTGAAGTCTCTGAAGCATAAATTTATGGAATACACAATATTTTCAATGAAACAATATTTCCCAGATTTTAAGAATGAAATGGAAACTCAAATTCAGGAGACATATAGGACTCCAATTACACAAAAATCACAACAGACCTACTTCCAGACACATTATGATGAAGATGTTGTATTATTCTTAAGACTTTTCTGGTGAATGCGTTTCTTTGGATGTGTGTGCCTAGACCTGCTACAGCATAGCAAATTGTTTTATACACATATAATTGAAGTCCTAGAAAGAAAGAAGAAACACTATTTGAAGAAATATTTAAAGGAAAATTTATTATAAATCTCCAAATTTGCTAAAACCTATAAATCCAGATTTCCCACAGTTCCGAGTTCAGTAAATTCCAGTCTATAAATAAAGAAAACGGTATCAGGTACATCAAACTCAAATTCCTAAAAACAAAACGAAACAATAAAGTGCTAAATAGAAATCATAGAAAGCATCCAGAGAATAAAAGACATTATCAAATGTGGGATAAAATAGAGCTGGAGCGGAGGCTCAGTGGTTACGGTGCTTGCCTGGCGTGGCTGAGTATGCAAGTACAAAAGCCAGCACCACGTACACAACGAAGTCTTGGAGCAACAAAAGCCACAAAAAATTAAATAAAATTGTTTCTTTCTCTCACTGTCCCTCTCTTTTTTTAAAGTGGGATAAAATGAATGACCTCAGAATTCTCTTCAGAAGTTATATAAATGAGAAATCAATAAAATGGTGTTTTAACAAAGCTGAAGGACAGTGATTATGAGCTAGCATCTTAAATCCAGTAAATTTAGAGAATAGGAGTGCGATCAGATAGAAAAAAATTGTAATGTTCTATGGCCCAATAGGGTAGCTATGGTTAACAACAATTATTAGTTTATTTCTAGATAACCAGTAGAGAGGATGTTGTGGGCTCTCAACATAAAGAAATGATAAGTGTTTGAGGTGATGGATATGACAGTTGCTCCTATCTGATCATGACACATTTTATACACATATTAAAATATTACATTTTACTGCATAAGTGTTTATGATTGCTTTGTCAATTATAAATGTTAAAATATTTATGTAAAAATAATAATTTGAAAAAATTTACAGAAAATTTCAACTTTCCTGTCCTCTCCAGGCTTAAGTTATATGTAAAAATATATTTGCTTAATATGATATCTGTTTAAATAGTTATTGGAATTATTATTTGCACAAAAATTCAGACATTAGCATTTATTATTTATGTCCTATGAAATATAATGAGTGCATCTGAAATAAAAAACAAGTAAAAAGAAAATCAAAGATGTTCCTAGAAAAACGAAAGCTGGGAAAATTAGTCTCCAAGAGACTTGTACTATACGAAATGTTAAAACATTGAAAAAAGATAACAAAAGGAACAAAATGCCTGATGGAAAAGGATTCATACAATGGAATAAGTGCTAGAAATAGTAAGTATGTGGAAAAAGTGCTTATGTCTTTGTAGTACAAACTTTTAAAGACATCAGATTATTGGGTGTCTGTCCTAGGATTGAGGAGTGGAATGAAAAGTCACACAAGGTTTTTTAGGGAATGGGAATGATGTGATGTTGTGATTGTTACATAATTGAATATGCTTGTCAAATTCATCAAATTATACACTACAAAATTTACGTAATAGTATGCATAAATTATATAATTGTTTTAGTCAACTTTTTCATTGCTGTGATAAAAGACCCAATGAGAATAATTTTAGGAAGAAAAGTTTACTTATGGGCTCAGAGTTTCAGAGATCTTAGTCCATAGAAGGCCAGCTCCATTCCCTGTGGCTTGAGGTGAGGCAGGAGGCAGAGAGAGAAACTCCACACCAGATACAAATATATACCCTAAAGCCACGCCCCCAAAGACCCACCTTCTCCAGCCACACCCTACCAGCCTTCAGCTTGCAGTTCCCTTGCATGGGATTAGCATGGGATTAACTCACTGATTGGGTTAAGGCTCTCATAACCAATCTACTTTACCTCAACCGTAACTGCACTGTCACACGTGAGATTTGGGCGAACCCCTCACATTCAAACCATAAAAAAAATCAATAAACTTGACTTTAAAATATCCATTTTGGTCTACTATATACTTATTAAAATGACTAATCCATCAGGAAGATTTTTTTGAGTAGTATTTTCTTATCTTGATTGTAAAGGTAGTTATATGGGTGTATATTTGTCAAAATTCACTTAACTGCACTTAAATTGAGTGCATTCTATTTTATGAAAAGTATGATTCCATAAACTTGATTATAAAATTATACTTAAGCATACTCACCCTTATATTTCCTTAATAATTTCACCAATGTTCTTCCATTTTTATTGCAGCTGGGTTCCCATTTCTATCATTAAGTCTGCTGCCTTTATCTCTGTTTCCATATCTGTCTTAATAACAATTTGTATCTCTACTGTTTACTATATGTCTGGATTTTCTGTAAGACATTATTTCAAAAACCTTTGAAAAAGCTTCAAAAATCTCAAAAATATTTTAAAAACATTTCTCATGGTGACTAATATTCTCTTGAAACTGATATTTAAAGATTGTTATTTGCTGCATTTTCATTATTTGTCATTATTTGTTATTATATTGCTTCCAAAATTTCGTTCCTTTAAAGAATATATCAATGAGAATTAAATATCTCCTTATATATAGCTAAATAATTTCCTTCATTACCTTTCTTTAATATGTTAAGGCATTTGTGTCATTTCCAGTTTTGTGAAACTCAGAGCCACAGGGCACTCAAAAATATCTACAACCATAAACTTGCCTAGTAGTAAGACATTTATTTCTTGTTTGTCTTTTTTTAACAGTAACCAATATAACATCTTAATTCTATATTTTGAACATTTATTTATTAAGAACAAAAAGTTTAACATATATAAATGGTGTTAAGTCACATTTTGCTAATAATTATGAATTTGACCACATATTTCTTTGCAATTTATTCTTCTATACAAATTTATTTATGCATTCATTTATATTTGCATTTTATTTATTTTTTGACCTTTTTTTAAGAGTGAGACAGAGAGACACAGGGAGAGAGAGAGAGAGATTATTTAGTTTTTCATTTGGCTTTCATTGCTCCAATACTTCCTTATGTATGTGGTGCTAGAGTTTGAACCTGCATCCTTGCACATGCCAGGCAAGTGCTATAACCATCAACGCACTGCTCCAGCCCCCACCCTATATTTTGCATTTTTAAATGTAACACTTTCTATTTGATTTTAGGTTCCTTACATAATAAATAACCTGATACTTTAAAAATTTATTCTATGAATACTTCAATTACTCTCAAAATTCTCTTAATTAATTTTTGAATAGGGAATGTTTTGCACTTGACTATTTCATGTCATTTCTTTTGCTACATGAGAACAAAAAGATTGAATTTCTAGTTAATAAAGCACCACTAAATTATTTATTTATGTTATTTCTACTCGTTTAATCCTGGTCCAAGGGTATCCAGGCTAAACTCCTGGTTCTAGCTTTTAGTACATTTAAAATGATACCATTGTGAAGATTAAATCAATCAATGCATGTGCAGTATGCACATCAGTGACTTGTTGATTTCCTTTTTTCATAGAATTTCATAGAACTTACAATTGCCTGAATTTATTCTAATTTTTTACTCTTCAAGCCTTTATTATCTGTCTCTTTTTGGTTATTTGTTGCTTTATAGCAAAACACTCCCAAGCTAGTAGCTCACAATATGCCTATCTCATTTGCATGGGTTTGATGCCCGTTTGGAGAAAGTTGGGTTGGTGTCCCTTGGAGACAAAGAATGAAGCCGAGGGACACCAAGCAAGCATAGTAGACAATGATTTTATTTTAAGAAAATAATTGAAAGCAAAACATAAGGAAAAGAGTGGGAGGAGGGGACAGAGCCCAAGAGGCAGCCAGATTTGTCCTTTTTATAGGATGTTCTCCCTTTAATTGATCATTCTCTCCCTACCCCCAAACCTAGGACATGGGGACAGGAAATTCTGGTTGGCTCCAGTCTTTGGTTTGTGTGTTGGGCATGAATAGAAAGAATGTGCTATCTTGCTTAGCAGAAGAGAATGTCTGCCATCTGGACCTACCTTGCCAGACCCTCCTTACTACCATTGGGGATGTCAAATTGATCTTCAAGGAAAAAGAACCAGTTTTCTCTTGATTGACTCGAACATTCTAACTACTTTGACTACCTAACTTTTCCCCTTGTCTCAGGTTAACTGGCCTGCTGCTTGCCTGAGGTCACCAAGCTAACGCTGTTCTCCTGGTCCACAGGGCTTGCTGGAAGGGCTGGAGAAGCTGGTGGTCAGTTGGGAGTTCAGTCTCCATTGATCACAGAAGTCTTTAAAACCATGTTTAAAAGTAATGGAGTAAGTCTATACCTTTCAAATATCAGGAGTAATAAGAGAATTGTGGCCCTATTTAATCTGCCACCCTCTTTCTCACATCTTTTAAGCAGAGCATCTGACTTTTTCACTGCCAATTCAAACTCAAATAGATAGAATGGTTCTTGCTATTCTCCAAAGCACATCTTTGTAGTTGCTTCTGTTCTACTCCATTTATCTATCCGTTCATGTACCAGTACCATACATAACGCAGATGCATAATATGTTTTAGTACCAGATTTGCTCATGTGCATGTTTTATTGTCCTGCACAAACATAATACTGAGGAAAGGCTCTACACTGCGTCTGTATCATGTTTTGAGAATATTTTCCTGGTTAGAAATGTTAGAAATGAGAAAAATTTATATTTTCCAACCCAGCAACTCTGGGTTGTGTGTGCTTTCTAAATTGTGCTTGCAAAGTCATTTTTTTAACCTCATCTCTGATATTTAGTTTTTATTTGCTCCAAGTAAATGAGCAAATACCAAGCTGTCAACATTTTATTTTCTTGAGCAAAATCCTTATCTGGTTTCAGAAATTCAATAGATACATTTTCTGTTTTATTTAAAAGAGAGAGAGGTAGAGAGAGAGAGAGAGAGAGAGAAGCAATTTTATTTAGTTTTCCATGTGACCTTCATTCCTCCGACACTTTGTTGTGTACATGGTGCTGGGGTTTGGACTCAAGTACTTGTACATGACAGGCAAGTGCTGTAACAGCTGGGCCACCGCTCCAGCTCCTCCTTAGGTACATTTTCAATGTTACAAATAACTTCACTCAACAGTTTTAATAAATGTTTCATCACTACAGAGTATATATTTTTATTTTTCATCCTCCTAGAAACATTCTTTTTCTCTTTCTCTTTCTTTTTTTTTTTTTTTAAGAGTCCAAGACTCTTTATTGAAAGAAAGTGAAAGAAGTACTCAGATTTTTCTGGGTAAATGGGGCACCTGAATTCCATGGGATCCTGTACTCTGAGGGAATGTCCAATACCATTGCTCTCTAGGGTTCAACCACATGGACTTCCCTTTTTCCATAATTGTTTTTAATCGGTGCATTATGGTTGTAATGGATGGTGGGTTTTGCTGTTATGTATTCATTCATGCACACAATACAATGATATAATTTTAAGAGTATCATTCCCCACTGTTTTCTCTTTCTCGCCCCTCTTCTTTATCCCTGGTTTCTTTCCCTACTGCATTGATCTCTCTTTGATTTTCCTGAGTTCCACTTCTCCATATTTCTTTTCTTTTTTCTTCTTGAGCTTTTATATATGAGAGGAAGCATAACACTCTTGATAAGGAGGGTTCTTTTGACATTTCTGCCTCTCCTCTGTCTCCCTGGGGTCTGATGATTGTTTCAAAGCACTGCCAAAAAATTTAGTTTTTTTTTTTTTTTTTAAATGGTAGTATCCCTTTTCTGGTACCAAACAGTCACAACGTTCAGTGGTGTAAATAATCACCATTATTCAGCTTCTGAGATTGCAGAAAGGCAGGGTCTTCTCTGCTGGACCTGTTCCTTGAATCAGCAAGCTGACTGGGTTCCTCCTATAGTGATAGTAGAGGTACTGCACCCAGACTTTTCAAGTTACTCTCAGTAATGTCCTATGGACTAAAGTACGCTATGAGGCTAAATATAAAGCCAAGGGAAGAGGAAATTCATGCCAGCTCTTTAGTGGGGGACACTGCAAAAATCACATGGTACTAAGTTTGTGGATACATAAATAAATATAAACTAAAATAAGGTTCATCTTCCCTGCTCAGTTTGCATAGATTTGATTCATTTCATGCGTATGTTAATGCTATAGGTACTTAGCGTTTCATTTTTGTGTGTTTGTTTTTGGTACCAAGGATTTAACCTAGGGGTACTTAACCACTGAGTCACAAAACTAACACATTTTTGTTTTTCTTTTCTTCAATTTTGAGACAGGGTCTTCCTAAGTTGCTTAGGGCCTCACTAACTTGCTGAGGCTGGCTTTAAATTTGCAATCCACCTGCCTCAGCCTTCTGAGCCACTGGGATTACAGGCATGTGCCACTGCACCCAACTAGCATTTCATCTTTTTGGACGTATGTTCTTTAGAAAGAATAGAAAATCTACTAGAAAACAAATCATTAATTTTAATGATTATGCATTCCAAGATATAGATAAGAATTAAAACATACCTAGGAAGCACAGGTGGGTTTTTAGAGCATTCACAAATTCAAAAACGGCCTGGATTCTTCTTCATTTTCTCACATTGTTTTTATTATTTTTTAGCCATTATTACAAACTTATAGTTTCTTTGTTTCCTTTTTTCCCCTGTAAGTAAAATTTAATTACAAGAGTACCTAGTACAAAAGATTGGCACCAGGATTGAAGGAATTAATGTATGTACAATCCATACAGTCAGTAGTGCTTTGAATATAATAAGTACTAAGCTCACTGAAGGTCACTCCGAGGAGGTAATATTCAATTGATAATTGAATGATGAAAAGACAGCAGCTAAGAAGATATATGCAAGAAGATTCTATGTTGATGATACATAATATAATGTTCCTAAGATAAAAACTATCTTGCCATCCTTGAGGAACAAGAAATTTGCATATTAATTCATTCATTCATGAGTCTTTCAAGCAGATAAAGACCAGTGCTCTACTACCAGACTTAACATTTAACATTAAAAATCGCATGCCTTTTAATTAGTCCAAGATATATTCATTTTCTTCAACATCTTAAAAATGGTAATTTTAAACCTAAGATCTTCCAATTTTTCTTACCATGTCACCTTTTCCTTCCTGAATCAAAATGGAGGCATTATTCATCCTGTCCCCTGCCATCAGTCTGTTCAGGTCGCTATAACAAAACCCTCAGAATGGGTAACTGAAACAACAGAGTGCTGTACTCACAGTTCTGGTGTCTGGAAAAATCCAACACTGAGGCATCAGTACATTTGGTGTCTGGGAGGCCTCAATTTCTGACAATTGGTGCCGTCTCTGTCTTCTCAGCTGGTAGAAGGGGCGAGTGTGCTCCTTCAGGCCTCTGTTAGGAGAGCACTGATGCCTTTCCGGAGGCCTGTGACCTCAGAAGTTAGTTACAGTCCTGAGGCCCCCACCTCTGAATACCATCAATCTGGACTTCTGTGCGTGACTGGGGGGCGGGGAGACACAAATGATCACATTGTACCCACAGAAATACTTCTTGGGATTTCCTTTGATTTCTTAGCACTCTTAGGTAATTCACCCATTTAGTCACCAGAGTTTATGGATTTTCTTATGAGATTTCTAAAATATACTCATCTTTCTCATTCTCTTCATCTACCCAGCAATGATTTCATTCATGATCTGTCTTATTGAAGCTTACTTATTCACTGTCTAAGCACATAGTAAGACACTACTATCGTCTTGTCCCTCTACAGCAATTGTCACTCCTCAAAATGCCACATTTACTGCTTTTAACCTGTGCATTCACTATGAGAAGACAGACAATTGTGGTCCTCACTCTGGCAAAAAGATCTTCAATGCTTCTGATAACTTTTCAAACAAGCTACTTAATGTCCTAAGGCTGAATGTATCCATTTAAAAATGGAAGAGAAATATATATTTCATTCATTCGTTCAGTTTTCAACCTATTTAACCATTCAATCATACTCATACATAGGAAATATTTATGTATTGCACAGTAAGTTCCAAGGACTTAAACCATAAACAAGTTATCAAAATGAATAAAATATATACATGAGTCTCACCTACAAAGAATGTTTTACTATTCTTACTTTTGTGTTTCTAATTCAAAGAAAATCAAACAGAAGGAAAATAAATTGGATGTAGAAGTTCAAAAATGTTAATTTATGAAATGCAAATACAATTACAAAAAATAATATTTCTTAGTCATTGATAAATTTACTTTTTGCCCATGTAAAAACAAAACATTTTTTGAAGTGCTGTTCATTAGATTGTAAAATATAGAAATATACTTATTAGTTTTTTCTAATTTATTTTCATGCAGTGGAAAACAGGTTATTTTAGAGTCCTTAATTTTTAGCTTGGCAATGATCAAAGTTTTGTTTCAAGTAATTAAGTCATTTGGTTCTTGCCAATGCTTACTTTAATTAAATTTATATCAATGAAGATAATACAACATAAAAATAATATTATGGTGGATTTAATGTTCACTACCTTCTATACTATTTAGATGGGAGTAATTAAACCTGGCATATTTATTAAAGGAAAAAAACCACATCAATTTAAGATCATTCTTTAATGAATTCATTTGGTAGTAAAATCTTTTGCATTAAATATTTAAAACAGTTTATGAATATATTTTATTCCTTCAAATATACTAATGAATTTTTAATACAAAACAAATGTTATATTTTATTTCTTTTTCTCAGTGCATTTGTGTGTATGCACATGCATGTAAATGTTTTAGTCCATCCTGCCAAGTCTGACCTAATATTTTGAATGCATTTTTAAAAATTTTATTTAAAATTGGTGAAAACCCTCATGATGGATACATGATTTTGTTTCTGTTTTTTTTTTTTTTTGTCCTTTAGGCATAATATCCAATGCATGCTTCCAGAGTTTCTGAAGGAGGATTTGAAAAAAGATCTAATGTCTTTATAGTCTGACACAGGAAACTCACATTTTGAAATGTTCTACCTTCTACAGTGCAAAGCTTTTTTGCTGTAAGCATTAAGATCTTTATGTGAAACCTTCATTTCCCATTTCTTGGCTCAATTTCATGCTATAACAGAATTAACTTAGAGTCCATGAAGTATCTGGCCCAAACCTAATGACATTTTACAATAAGATTATGAATGACTGTTTCTAGGCAAACTTGTTCAGACAACACAGAGTGGACTCTTCCATTTCACCACCCTTTGGAAACAGTTTCAGATATCACAGGTCTGCTTTTCATTAAGATGGTCCTCTGCTATTATGCTGAATCATTCTGTCTTTTCTCATTTGGCCTCAGTATTTTAGACACAGAAGAGTTTGAAACATGATTTGTGCTTCTAATATTTGTGTTTACATTGTGTGAATTGCTTCTAAATTACACATTATTATTTCCTGGATAAGGTTCTCTTTTTCTTGGTTAGGAATTAGGATCGAGTCTGGTAAGTAGAGAAAATGGAAACAAAGATTTTCAAACAGATACAGATTCTGGGTAAATCAAATATCTTGGCCCAAATTTCTTTGTTTTGCTTTATCTTATCCTTCAACACAATACATTTTTTAAAACCTCTTTAAATTTATCAACTAATATAATATTAATCATCTTATTTTTAGAACTCAATCCTCTTTGAAAAATTACACTTATATTTTTCTCGTTTTCACAGTACTTGCCTAATAAATCACAAGATATTTTGTGTATATTTTCCATTTGCAGGTGATTACTGCACAAAAGAGTACCTTTGAAAATCTGTAGCTTCATTATAATCATTTTTTTTAGCTGCAAGAATATAAACAAAGCAACTGTGTTTTAGCTAGAGGAATACACAAGCAACATTCTGATTCTGAAAGGAGCAAGGGGCACGTGGACCACAATCCTTGACCTTAGTCTGGATGGTAGCTGGGCTTAGTGACTTCAGAGTGCTTCTTTTAGGACATTGATTCTAAGTGTCCCTTTAGCTGTAAAAAATTATTTTTCCCCTACCAGTAATAATAATAATACCAGAATTGTCTTAGGTAGAAGATATTTTCCATCTATTTAGATTATGTTAATTCCTTATTTGTTTTTTTCAATAGAGTTTAAGAATGTGTTGTTTTTTTCTTGAGAATCATGATATTCATGACTAATGGGTTAAATATTTGCAATTATATGAACATAAATATATAGCATGCTCAATACTGTTAAATTTGTTTATATCACATTTACTTCCTTTACCTCCTCTCATCCATCCTTCTCCCTCTTGAACCCACTCCAATGATGTTTTCTTCCCCACACTTTACCCCTCTCTTTCCAAGCATCTCCATGAGGCTCACTTCCTCTCTTCATTGCCATAGTGATGACCACATTTAAAATAACACATCTCTCTAACCAATATCACTCTTCCCTCTGCCTGCTATGCTCCCCAGTCTCTCCTAACCACAATTCTCCTCAACTCCTATAAAATTAACTTCCTTTAGATTCCAGGTATAAGTGAGATAAGAGGATTAAGATTTGGGTTCTGTGACAACATAGAATGAACATAGCTAACAATAATATATTAGAGATTTCATAACAGAGGAAAAGACTTTGAATGTACTAATTATAAATAAATGATAGATGTGTAAGGTGATGGATATGTGAAGGACCCTGAGTTGATCATTTTCCCTATGTAAATGAATCAGAAGATCACATTATACTTTCTAAGTGGGTACAAATACTATGTGATAATCAATAAAATAAAAATTAAATGAAAATTAAAAATAAATTTAAAGAATAAAATAACACCGCCCTCCTCTCCCTATCCTTCCCTTGCTTTATATTTTTATAGCACTCATCACAGAACACACCTTTATATTATACATTAATTGTTCACAGTTCACACCAAGCCCTGTTTTATGTACTGCCTTGGAAATACTATTTTTTTAAGAGAGAGAGGGAAATTGAGAGAGAGAGAGAGAGAGAAAGAGAAAGAGAGAATCAGTTTTATTTAGTTTTTCATGTGACCTTCATTGATTTGAAACTTCATTGTGTATGTGGTGCTGGGGTTTGAACCCACATCCTTGTGCATGTGAGACAAGCAGGTAACCACTGAGCCACTGCTCCAGCTTCAGAAACACTTGTTAATAAAGGAAATTATTAGTATTTGAAAATAAAGTTAGAATAAACATTGATTATTTAATATTTATTTATTCCCTAGATCCATTGTGTGGTGGTGCAGACTTCATCTGCATTGAAAGGCAAGATGAGGACATTCTCATGGCACATGACATATTTGTGGTTTTACTTCTCTTACCACAGCACATTCAGCCATCATCTTCCAATCATTCAGAGTGGAAAGGAGAAAATGTCATGGAGGAGCACTATTCCCTTGTTACCATTCCACCATACCACCAGATCTGCGACAACTGGCACCAGAACTGCTATTTAAGAAATAGCTGTTTATAATTATGTCATTATGCATTCTACTTACTTGTATAACTACAAAGAACAGGGGGAGGGAGTAAAAGGGGAAAGGGGAAGTACCGAGGACTGAATTTGGAAAAGCTA
>PVKS010031182.1:0-23686 GCA_004027875.1 Aplodontia rufa
GTGTATATATATATATATATATATATGTATATATATATATATATATATACATATATATATATATATATATATATATATCACATAGCTCCAACAACAGTGACGGAGGCAGTGTTTTATTACCCAGTAAAGTTACTGAACAGTGGAGTCATAAAGTAAATATTACACAAATTAATAAGCTGACTTTAAATAAAGCTGTATTTTATTAAAACTTACAGTGAAAATTAAAATTAAAAAGTTAATGGTTAACCAGGTGTGGTGGCACATGCCTGTAATCCCAATGGCTGGGGAGGCTGAGGCAGGAGGATCTCAAGTTCAAAGCCAGATTTAGCAACTGAGCAAGAGCCTGTCTCAAAAAAATAAGATACAAAAAGGGCTGGGGATGTGGCTCAGTGATTAAGTGCTCCTGTGTTCAATTCTCCAGTAGCAAAAAAATAAAAATAAAAATAAATAAAAAATAATGGTTAACCTATGTATTACTAGCATCCCACACTATCAACAGAACCTAATAAGGCAAATTTCCCAAGAAGAAATAAACAGAACTTGTTATATAAATCAACCTATAAAAATTAGGATTTAAGTAGACAGTTACCAATACAAATGAATAATTTTTAGGTTATAAGTTTTGAGGGACCAAGATCCTTTTACTATAAAAATGTAAAAAATTCAAACGTGGCTATATACTCAAGGAAAACCTATGCTGAAAGAACCATTACTTGCATAATATTTCTAAAATAATGGAAGTATTGTGTAAGTTATGCATCCTATAACTTAATCAGAGAGTTCAGAGTGTAGAACAGTTGAATGAATGACTTCACAGTGCAGTCATTTTGATTATGGCTAAAAAAAAAAGAAAAAAAGGTAGGTAGCATATTTGTTGGTTTGTGCAAGGAGATTAAAACTGAATTTTCCAAGTGTTCTCTGCCAAAAATATAAGTACTACTTACTTAGGCCCTGCATGTTTTCTTTTTCCCCCCTTATCATCATATCATTGCAATGATCTCACGGTAGCCCACATTCTACATCCTGATCCTAAGCCTTCCATAAAAGTGCTAACTGGAGCTATTTACAGCAGTAACAAAAGAACTCTCCAGATCACACATATCTTTAAAGACTTCTTCCCCATAAGAATAAGATGGCAGGGCAGCAGAAATATCTTTTCACACCTAATAATACTATTTTAATGCTTCACCACTCATCTGTAAAATTTTGACAGCCCCAATTATGAGATTCTATACATTATTTGCTACACAAAATAATCCATAGAAACTTAATTACATTTAATATTGAATATAAAATCAAAATTGATCAATTCAATGATACTTTTAGTATTAGAAGAACGTACTAAAGAATTGTTGGAAATATGGTCATTATATATATAGGAAGCTAGGAATTATTAATCTATGCAGCTTAAATTTCATATTATCCAAATTACTAAAAACTAGTATTATGTTTATCAAAAGAGTTGTATTATAAATGTCACTCACCATCCCCAGCAGGAAGCCCTCTCTCCTTTTTCTCATCACATTTGTTGCATTCACTGAAGTAAAGCAGCAAGAACATATCCAAGAGTACCCAAACCAAGGAGGTGGCTAGGACCACCTTGCAATATGCAAATTTTCTCATGGCACTTTAAGTCAAAAGCAAAATTTTAAAATATATATATATGTATAAATATACAAAGATCACGAAAATCATTCCAATCCAGTTTCATCAGAAATCACATTCACACCCTATAAAAAAAAAGAAAAAAAGCTGACTTAAAAATTCAGAATCTAGAAAATGAATTGTCTGATTAATATATTAAAAATATGAATTCATTTAATAATATGAAACTTCATGATTATACAAATAACTCTTACAAAGTAGTATCCAATAGGAAAACGAATAAAGGATTTAAACAGACACTTTGAAGAAGTAAAAGCTAGCCAATAAATGTGTAGAAATGTACTCAATTCCCTATAATTTAGACATATGAATTCAAACACCAGCAAGTTTGTTATTTCACATTCATCAAACAAACGGGTCTCAAATCCCTTCTATGTAACTGCTATACTAAATGCTAAAGCAAAGGCTAAGCTCTTAATTGCCTTGGGAGTTTAAGCAACCAGTGATCCCAGCCTATTTCAATTACCAATATTCAGTTTCCAGACCCAGAGTTCTCCCTATAGCCTGTACTGTAGCAGCTCCTTGGGGTAACTCTTCTCCTTCTTCCCTACTGAATCCTATCCTAAAAACTTCACAATCACCAGTCATTCAGGAAACACAGGAAGAATTGTGGAAAAGGGTATCATACAATCTGAGGCTAAGTATTTGCTGACTTCCCTCATTTTTAGTTTCCATTTCCCACTATCCCACTTTCCATTACTCTGATGTAATAGGATGACAAAGAGACTGGAGTAACCATCACCAAATTTGGAAAGTAATTTGGGATAGTTTGACTAGAAATGCTTCTGGCACATAAAAAAGTTAATCTTGCCAAGTGAGGTGGACCACACCTGTAATAACCAGTGGGTTGGGAGACTGAGGCAGGAGGATGACAAGTTCGAGACCAGCCTTGGCAGTAACATAGTGAGTCCCTGTCTCAAAACAAAAAGTGAAAAGGGCTGGGGATGTAGTTCAGTGGTAAAGGACCCTTGGGATCAATTCCCAGTAATAACAATAACAAAACAGAGTTCATCTTGATGAGCGCTAGCACGGTCTGAGGGACCTCAGAGAAGGGATTATGTTACTATTTAACGACACCAAAATTCAAAGGCCTGTGTCGCTGCTGATCAGGACAGAGACAAGCCAGGTGTATTCCAATGATGTAAACAGAGGAGCCATACACTATGCATATATGCCTTGCTGAAAGCCAGGCAAACCAATGTTCTGAAGCACCAGGCCGACAGGTAATGTACCCTCTTCTTACAAGGGCAACTTTACGCAACATCTTCCATGGTAGCCAGCAGAAATGGATTAACCTAAAAAATTCAGGACACGTTAGCAACTTTTGTTATGGTTTAGAAGAAAGTTGTCCCCCAAAAGCTCATGTGAGACGATGCAAAAGTAAAATGATTGGGTAATGAGAGCCTGAACCCAGTCAGTGAGTTAATCCCCTGATAGGGATTAAGTGGCAACAGATGCAGGTAGGGTGCGGCTGGAAAAGGTGGGTCACTGGGGGTGAGCCTTTGGGGTATATATTTCATATTTGTGTTAATTCTCTCTGTTCTGCTTTCCAATATGATGCCTTGAGCTGCTTTCCTCTGCCATGATGTTCAGCCACACCTCAAGCCCCAAGGAACGGAGCCAGCCTCCTATGGACAAAGACCTCTGAAACTACGCGCCCCCAAATAAATTTTTCCTCCTAAATTGTTCTTGTCAGGTCTTACAGTCACAACAGCAAAAAGATGCCTAAACCAGAATTTATATATGAAATAGACATAGTAGTTCTCTGTGAGGTTGCTAGATAGCAATCTAAAAATCACCTACAAAAACACAAGGAATACTTTTAAATATAAAATATTATTTCTTCTAATCTCTCTGAGGACTCTGATTTCCTGCTTATATTCTTCCTTTCATCAGACCAACATTTTCTGACTGCAAGGTGAGAACAAGGATGTTACTGTCATATTCCTGCCTTAAAATCATGCTAAATCAATTTAATACTTGATATTGTGTCACATGCAGTGAGCAGCTACCAATAACTATGGTAACAGGTAAAAAAACTTATAGGACACATAGTCATAAAACAATAGTTCTCACCACACAAGCTAGATACATAAATTTGTATTTTGAACTATTTCACATGAAAGGCTACAACTTTTTTGGTCACTGGCAACACATTTGATTACAAATGAAATGGATTTCAAATATGGCTTCACCACCTCTAAAATCTAATATTTTTAAAAACTAATATTCATTTCATAAATATATGCCTCACATATCTGCCTTTTCAGAGCAGACCCTTCAAGAGAAAGGAAAATATGTCTACACAAAGACCTGTATGGTACTTTTTTTTTTAATACTGAGGACTGAACCCAGAGCTTTATGTGTGCTAGGCAAGTGCTCTACCACTAGGCTACATCCCCAGACCCCGTGTCCAAATCCCTATAGCAGCTTAATCATAAGCAAAATCTGAAAACAATTAAAACATCCATCACCTGGTGAATGAATAAACAAATTGTGGTCCACGTTGAGCATCTTGAGCATTAGTTATCCAAAGTGCTTGGGATCACCCTAGAAGATTCATACTGCACACTACTGTACTAAAAAGTGTGTGAAGTTGTATAATAAAGAAAAATAAGGAAGCCTGTTTAACTTCTAAATTCATAACTTCTCATTCTCAAGGATGGAACCTTCCCTATGTATGCTCTTTACTGCATAACACAAAACAGAATTCAAATACCATAAAGTAGTAAAAATTGGTTCCAAATCCTAGAAGCTGGCAATTTTAAAAACTATGAGCTGTTTGCTTTTGTGAAACTGATATTTATGTGCATCTATAAATTCTAAAAAAAAAAAAAAAAGTTGAGGGGAGGATTCTACTGTTTAAAAGTCACAAGGCAGACCTTTATGAAGTTAATTTTGTAACATCTTTACTATTTTAAGTTCATATTTCCCTATTGTTCTTTAACATAAGATATGTACATTTGTATACAAATCAAACTCCAAGAATTAAACCCTAGAATGTTCACAGTTAATGGTTAATGATCTATTCTATATGTCCCAGGCAGTGAGTCAGGATGTAATAAGCCATTAGCACTGTTTACATTAATCATCAAGATTTGTGATATGTAGCTGATACCTGGTCTAGGGTTTCAAGTTTCACTTACCAGGACTAGTCATATGGCAGAAATAAATATACCTGTGGGATCAGCTTACTTAAGACTGTAATACTTGCACCCATAGCCAGAGAGAAAAGCATGTTCATGTGATTCTCAGAAGGAAGACTTAGAAGCCTACGCCTGACCTCTCTAGCATTCACTTGTGCATCTTTTCCCTGCTGTTTTGTACTGTAGCCTTTGCTATAATAAACCTTAGCCTTGAGTGCACTTTACATTGATCTGTGTGTGCCTTTTCAGCCAATCAGTGGCAACTGGGACCACTCAAAACAGGTAACATTTAAAAATTTGGTTTGCCACAGTACTACTTCTCTAATTATTTGTCAGAAGGTAAGTGATTATAATCATAATCATAATCCATATAAATGAATAAACCAATGGGCAGGGAAAAATTTAACACTGTAGGCTTGAAATTGCTATCCTTAGAAAGGCTTGGTTGGCAAGATTGCCCTTGGCTGATGCCTGGAAACTTGAATGAAAAAACAGTTCTCTACGCTGATCACCGTGCCTAAACTGTACAAACAATACTGATTATACCAAATGTATGCTTTTCTTCTGGAAATCCAGAATTTTTGTATGTGCTAAACAGAAGGTGTCTATGTGACCAGCCCCAATAAAAAACCTTGGACACTGATTCTTTAGTGAGCTTTCTTGGTAGACAACATTTCACATGTGTTGTCACCATTCTTCGCTGAAGGAATTAAGCACAGACTGTGTTACTCCATAGGGAGGACTCTCAGAAGCTTGTACCTGGTTTTCTCCTGATTTCATCCTTGCACTTTTTCCTTACTTTGTGTCCTTTTGCTGTAATAAATCTTAGCAGTTAGTATGACTACGTGATAAAACCTATGAGTCTTTCTAGCCAGACACTGAATGTGGAGTTGGTCTTAGGAATCCTCAACAATCATCAAATTAAAACAGAAGTGGGTGTGTGTTTACAAAGCAAATACTGAAATTAAAATATAAACTCAAATTACAGTTCCAATACTTATATATGACCCTAGCTAAGTTATTTTATTTACAAAAACCTGAACCTCTTTATTCCTTAAATAAGGAAAAAAACATACCCACTTCATAGTCCCATCACAGTAAATCACATGAGGGAATGCACAATACACCATACTATACACTCAGGAAGTATTAAATAGTATTTCTAGAGGTACTTTCTTAGGTGAAACAATCAAATCTTTTACATGTGTACTAATGTAACGAAAATTTAAATGGCCATTTGGGATTGCTGCAAAAAGAAGCTCAGAGACAAACTCTGACCCTGTATCTTCAAATAACTGTTTTTAAGCTATATAGTTAAACTCTATATAAGAAATATCTTTCTATTTCTGAACCTGGTCTTCATTTAATCTTCAAATTATCTCCCTAATGAGAAATGAAAGTACTAATTAACTAGTACTGAGGCTACAGTTTATGACTATTTTTCAAATCATTAAAATAGGATTTTAGTACAAGCCCTTTCTCTTTCATGTATATGAGATATAATGTCCAATTAACGTAAGTTCAAAACATAACCAGTAGGTTTTCAAACCTAGAAAGCTGTTAAGATCAAACCCACTTGTAAAAAGAAGCACAACTATGAAGTCATTCACTCCAGGCTATCCACTTACCCCAGAGCGGTTTTTCAAACGAATTCATATTCCAAATCCACAAGTCCCACATCTCCTGTTGAGAAAAATAAATTTCCCAGAATCAGTATATTTCAGAGTAATTCTGTTTTCCCCACTTTCCCATACCTTGTTGTTCCACCATACTAAAGCCAGCTGCCATTAGAATGCAAGGACTATGTCCTTATCCAGTTACTTCCCTAATGCATAGTATCTGGCATTCAGTAGATGACCAGTTAATGACTATTAAATGAATGAGCAGGTCAAAGAATAAAATATTACTAGGAACCAACACTGAAAAATACTATAAAATTTTCTTGTTCTTAGAAAACTACGAGGATATTAACTTTACATGTGGGAAGGCCAAAGACACTCAGCGCCTGCGGCAGACAATGCTCATTCCTTATTCTACCCACACTTTTTCTTTTTTTTAAGTTGAGAGAGTGAGAGAAACAATCAACTTTATTTAGTTTTTCATGTGGCTTTCTTTGTTCCAACACTTTGCTGTATACATGGTGCTGAGGTTTGAACCCATGTCCTCATGCATGCCAGGCAAGTACCTTAACTGCCAAGCCATGGCTCCAGCCCCTCCCCCACACGTTTTACTGCACTGGACTCCAACTGAATTCAAGTGACAATTCTCTGCTAGGCCAACTATTCCTGACTGGTCAACATCAACCATAATCATTCCATTCCCTCTTGCCAGTTTAAGGGATCAAATCCTGACCAACAAGACCTGAGGGGAAGTCTGCTCGGAAGAATTAGAGACAAGTTATTCTCCTATATAAAGATACTGAAGGTGAAAATATATTTTTCCACCTTTGGATAAGCACATTTAGAAGAGCTGTAGCCATCCTAAAGCCACAGAGAAACTATCATCAACACACTGAGGATAAGTAAAACCAAGGACAGCACACAGGCCCTGATTATCACAGAGACAGACCAACCCCAAAATCTCCTGTGTGTGAACTTCTTGATATGTGAGTTGATAAAGCCATCAGTGATTAACTGGGTATTCTATTACTATAACCGAACACTTCCTGATAAGTTACTCTACAACCTACAATTGTTGATTTAAATAGGTATATATCCCTATGAAGGAAAAAACGAAGATGTAAATAGTAAAGAATCTAAATTAAGAAATCTACTTTTATGAGAGACTACAAAGAAGCAGAATTTCGATGTAAAAAAATTTTTTTAAAGATAGACAGGGACAGTGAGAGAAAGAGAATCAATTTTATTTAGTTTTTCATATGGCTTCTGTTGCTGACATTTTGTTGTGTATGTGGTGCTGGGGTTCAAACCCACGCCCTAGTGCTTGCCAGGCTAGTGCTGTAATTGCTAAGCCACTGTTTCAGCCCCTCAATAAATTTAATAGCTACAAACTAGAACTTTTGGTGTATGACATCTCCATCTTAAACATAACAAAGTCAGGTGCCACTTAACAACAGGGATATGTTCTGAGAAATGCATCATTAGATGATTTCATTGTTGTGTGAACACTGGAGTATGCTTACACAAACCAAGTAGTTTATACAGCCTACTACACACCTCAGTTATATGGAATATACCACTGTATATGGTCAATCCTTGTTTACAATACTGTTATGCAGCACATGGCTATATATAATTTATCACAGAATCACATATCTCTAATTTGCTCATACTTTATCTAATATGTGCAAAGCACTATGCTAAGTAATCTGATAGCACATAAACATGAAAAAGGTTCAGTCTCTGGTATAGTTTGCCTGTGTTCCCCCAAAGTTCATGTTTTAGGAGGTTAATCCCCAAATTCATAAGTTGATGGTATCCGGAGGCAAGGTCTTCAGAAGGTAATCAGAGAGATGAGCTCATGAGATGGGGGATCCCCATGATAAGATTAGTAACTCAAAAGAAAACAAAGAGAGACCTAAGGTGAAATGCTCCCTTGTACTCATCACGTGATGCCCCTCCACCATGTTATGACAGATCATTAGAAGGTCCTCATCAGGTGCTAACATCTCTTTTTTTTTATATTTCTCAAAGATATTTTTATTCTATCAGTGTAAACCCATAGATCCTTCATATACAATGTCTTTATAAGTTATGAATTCAAAAGGAAGATGACAAAATATTTGTTAGCTTTCACACTGTTGTGACCAAAACACCTGAGAGGACAACTTAGAGGGAAAGTTTATTTGGGGCTCATGGTTTCAGAGATCTTAGTAGAAAGACAGCTGACTCCATTGCTTGGGCCCAAGGTAAGGCAGCACATCATGGAAGGGGCCAGAGGAAGACAGGTGGGGTCAGGAAGAAAGAGAAGAGGGAAAGGCCCTCAGGGAAGTCGAGGTGCTAACATCTTGATACTGAACTTCCCAGCCTCCAGAACCTTGAGAAATCAATTTCTTTTATTTATGAATTACCCAGTCTTAAATACTCTATTGTGGTAACACAAAATAGACTAAGACAGTTCTTACCCCCAATGAGCTTGATATGGGAGATAACAAGGTATGGCACTTCACAATTAACAAAATGCTTTTGTATTTTTGCAACAGGTTCCAAAACTGGAAGGGGCTACATTTTACAAAAGACATAAAATTGGTGAGAAGAAAGACTAGGGAATTGGATTGAGTTAGAAAAATGCAACAGGGTATTTCAGGCAGACAAACAGAGCTAAAACAGGGAACGCCTGAGACAGAGCAAACAGAAGAATTAGAAGAAATAGTTAAAAGAGTATCTTCACAACAGAGGAATTCTTGACTATTAAGCTAAGGTATTTGAGTGACCAAAATGAGTCAAAATTTCTTCCCTTATTTTTATCTCTTGAACAACACAAATGCCAAATCATTATAACAGAACACACTATTGTGATTTCAAAAAATACGAATCCCAGCAGCTCAGGAGGCTGAGGCAGGAGGATCACAAGTTCAAAGCCAGCCAGCAACTTAACAAAGCCCAGAGCAACTTGGTGAAAGGACTAGGGATGTTGCTCAGGGGGTTTAAGTGACCCAATACCCCCCCAAAAGTATCTTTCTCTCAACCACAAACTTAAGACACTAGGAAATAACATCATCACCATCATCAATAATACACGGTTCAGGGGGATCATGGGGAACAGTTTCTGAGAAGTAAAGGTTCCAGCAGGAAATTCCTCCAGATCAGGACCCCACTGCAATTTTCTGGTCATAGAGTCCCCCAAATCTCCAAGGTTTTGTGATTTCTGCCACAACAACAATCTTAGTCCCAAGTTCCATAAAACTGCCCTATTTCCCTCAAATTATTCTCTCTTCTTTTCTATCCTCTGTATAAGTCACCTTTATTCTCTATCTCTAAGGTCTGACTTTACTTCAATGAAACTGCTTGCTGATTATGTCACTTTAATGTCCCACCAACACCAGATTCTTTTCTAGTCTCATTGTATTTGATGTCTCAATCATCTTAAAGCATTTTGGGAATAGGCAGGCTACAAATAAAACCTCATCTTTGCATGGCTTCCAGAATCATTCCTTTTCTCTTACTTTTCTGACCGTGCTTCAATCTTCTTTACTGGTTCCTCCTCACTTTGCCCTGGGTCCATGCTCAAGGCCCTTGACACACACCACACCTCCTTGGGAAATTAATCAGTTGCACAGTTTTACCCACCAGGTGCTGATAAGCTCTCCTATCTTTTTGCCTTCTTCCTGGTATTTCTGGTTAGTGTGCAAGCTTCTCTAACAAGGGAATTGTGTTTTTCATACTTGGCCCCTAAAAATGTTATGCAATGTCTGAAGAAAACAGAAATGCATCTACAAAATAGCAACTCTTCCACAATGTTATTGTTTATCCTTTCCTACTCCATTACTTTCCAGGGTTGCACCAAAAACTAACCTATATTATATAATAATTAGCTATCTTGTGAGCTCCACAAATGCAAGGACTTTGTTTTGTTTAATACAAATCATTATTCTAGGATCTGGCACAGTGCTTCACAGAAGACAGATATAAATGTTCAATATTTATTATATCAATGAAAATACTAGAAAATATAAGTGAGGGGGAATAAAGGTAACAAATAAAAATATTTTAAAGTTGTTTTTGTATAGGATAGAGATATTTGCTTAAGACTTTACTCAAATATCATACTGAAAATTTAAAAGGTAACAACTAATTATTTAAAACAACGTTAATCATAAAAACTGAAGTTGAAAAAGAAGGAATAAGAAAACCCATCAATTGAAAAAAAATAAAGGAATTTAAAACCACGATAGCACAAAATGAAACAGCAGGGAAAAAATCCAATAAAAAGATGTGCCAGGAACTGGATAGGTGGCTCAGAGGTTGGAGTGCTTGTCTGCATGCCTGATGACCCAGGTTTGAACCCTAGCACCACATACACAACTAAGTGTTAGAGAAACAAAGGACAGATGAAAAAATAAATAAAACTGATTCTCTCCCTCTACCCCTCTCTCTTTAAAAAAGAAAAAATAGAAAAAAGATGTGTCCACTAAAAGACAATTGTCAAGGGCTGGAGCAGTGGCTCAGCAGTTACAGTACTTGCCCCCAGCACTCACGTATACAACTAAGTGTTAGAGCAATGAAAGCCATGTGAAAAACTAAATAAAAAAAAAAAATTGATTCTCTATCACTGTCCTTCTCTCTTAAAAAAAGAAAGAAAAAGAAAAAATAAGACAATTGTCAGGGGCCAAGAGTGTGGCTCAATGACAATGCATGCGTCATGTGCATGAGACTTTAGGTTCAATCCCTACCACGAGGTAGGGGGTGGGGATACACTGTCAGATCCAATTTTTAAAATAAATTAATAAAAACTATATACTATTTGCAACAAATACACCAAAAAATAAGGATTCCAAGAAGTTAAAAGTGAAAGCATGGGAGACTTTCACACTGCAAAGTAGAAGAGCCCATATTGGACTAACCTACCCAAAAACAGTAAATTATCATCTTTGGCCAAAGCATAAAAATATCTACTTGCAGGATCTGAAGACCAACCAAAAGGTAGAAATTAGGCAGAAGCTAACCCCTAAAAGACAGAAACATATAGTAGATGAGGTGTGCCTTTATATAGCTGTTTGCCTGAGGAGAGAGAGAAACTTACAATGCAGAGAAAGCTGAAACTCAAGATGTTACAATTACATCAGCTTGAGGCAGGAAAAGAGGAGGGTCCAGCTAGCAGAGTAACCACAGGTGAGGAGGAAATACTAGAAAATGGAACCCCCAAATATATCATAAATCCATAAATATTAGTTGTATAAACCACAAACCAAACAACACCAGAAGCTACCCATGCTCCCCACTTCAAAAGCAACAGTTAGATGGATGAAATAACGGAGCAAAGATATCACCTGTTGTCCAATGCAGAGGAATCAATTTAGGGTTTAAGTCTAGCCAGTTAATTGCCTGCTAGAAAAACAGATTTAAAACACTTTAGAAGAAAACTAAATTGAGGGTGAGGAAAGTTTCATCAATAATATTCCTTATACAATAAAAGATTACTAGACATGGAAATAAACAGGAAAAAATGCAGTCAATAGGCAGTGAACATAGTAATGATCCAGATGATGGAATTAGTTGAAAAAGACAAAGTAGGACTATAAAGGCGCTATCATAAATAAGTTCAGAAAGATAATAATAAATGAAGAGAACTCTCATTAGACAAAACTAGAAGATTGATCAACTTAAATACAGATCAAAAGAAACTATTCAATCTGAAGACTGAAAGAAAAAAAATTTAATGACTAGAACCTCAGTGAGCTATGATACATCATCATAAATTTAACATGTGAAAGTGGAGTCCCAAAAGGAGAGCACTAAGAAAATGATATAAAAAAGTTTCCAGTGACCCCAAAAGATAAATATAAAAAATTAAATAAATACCTATAACTAGAGCACATCATATTCAAACTGCAAAATCTTGAAAGCAGTCAGGAAAAAAAGATATGTTATATATGGGGAAAATGGTTGACTTTTCTACATGAAACAAAGACATTTTAATGTAAAGGAATTCCAAGACAGCTTACCTCTCACAGCCTTGCACTATAAGAAATGTTAAAGGTCCTTTAAATAGAATGGAAATGACTCCAGAGGAAATGCTAAGAATGAATAACAACAAAACAGGGAAAATATGAGTAAATATAAAAGCCTACTTTTCCTTTAATTTCTTAAAAGACATATGACTGGTTAAAACAAAATTTATAGCTTTGCATTATATACATCATTAACATGAAGATGTAATACATGACAAAAGGTGGAAAGTGGGAGAAAGTAGAACTATACAGTTGAAAGGGGTATACGTATTATGTACAATAGTACAACCCAGCACCCATTAATGATATTTACAGCTAACACAAAACAACTCCTGGGAAATGAGAATTAGGAAAGCACTTTGTTAACCTGACAAAGGATACTTGTCCCAAATCTTACAGTAAAAAAACAAAAACAAAAAAAACACTAGTAAAGTGCAGGACGCATTGCCTTAAAAGTTAGGAAAAACACAAAGTTGCCTTTTATCATTTCCTCCTATCCAGAAGTCAATAAATAAAGAGCTTCTATCCAGCACAGTAAAACAAGAAAAAAGAAACAAAAGACTTAAGAATTAGTAAAAAGAAAATTTAAGAAAAAAAGTAAGAATGGGATAAAAATCCAAGGGGGAAAAAGACAATTGGAATTTATGAGAAAATACAGGAAGGTTGCTAGAGATGAGATTGACATACAAAATTTAACTGAATTCTCCCGCACAAATAACAACTAGAAAAACTGCCTTTAAAAACCTAAAGTAGGGGCTGGAGTGGTGGCTCGGTGGTTACAGCACTTGCTTGTCATGTGCAAGTATAAAGTTCAAACCCCAGCACCATGTACACAACAAAGTATCCCAGGAATGAAGGTCATATGAAAAACTAAATAAAGATGGCTCTTCTCTCTCTCTCTTACTGTCCCCTTTCTTAAAAAAAAAAAAAAAAAAAAAAAACTGAAATAATTATAATGGAATATGTACTCTAGTAAAGAAGTAAATTTTCTTAATATTAATCTATGTACCTCATAGTTTTCAATCAAAACCTCAACATACCTTTTTACAGAACTTTAAAAATATTTCTTAAAACTACATGGAAGAGGCTGGAGTAGTGACTCAGTGGTTACAATGCTTGCCCAGCATGCGCAAGGATGCAGGTTAGAACCCTGGCACCATGTACACAGTGAAGTGTTGGAGCAACAAAAGTCAAGAAAAAACTAAATAAAATTGATGCTCTCTCTCTCTTAAACACACACACACACATGCATGCACACACACACGTAAGATGGCCAAGAAAGTCATTATAATTTTCAACAATAGAACTCTAACATATATCAAGCAATGGTAGTAAGGTTAGTGTGATACATAAGAAAATGACCAAATAAATCAGAAGAGAGACCAGAATCTGATCCATATGAATACACAAACTTGATATGTGACATAGGTGGAATGACAAAATCAGTTGAAAAGGATAGACTATTTAAAAAATATTCATCCATATATAAAAATAAAATTCCAACTTTGTACCATACCCAAAAAAAAAAAATCAGTTCCATTTGGATTAAAGATTTAAGGATGTATATCCCCCAAAACTTTTTAAAATACTGGCCTATATCTCCACATCATTGGGTAGGAAAGAATTTCTTAAATAGCAATATAAAAGGATGAATAATTTCTACTACACAAAAATAACATTTTTAATAGACAAAGCCATCACAGACATTTAAAAGTGGCCAAAGATCAGAAAAAAAAATCCACAAAATAAAGATTAGTATCAAAATGTATTAAAAAGTTCTCCAAATCAAAACAACAAACAAGAATGCATACCACTAAAAATGGCCACAGGTACGAAAGGGCAAGTCACAGATAAGAAACTAGAAACAGCGAATGAACATACAAAATATGTTTATCCAGGAGTGGTGATGCATACCTATAATCCCAGCGATAGTATCACTGTTTATAATGACAAAAAAAGAAATACCTAAATGCATCCTATAACAGAAAATTACAGAGCAACTAAAATGAATAACCTAGAACTAAGTGCATCAATATAAGTAAACAACACTAAATGAGGAAAATAGTAATTTGCAGGATACATACAGCATGTTCCATTTACATTATAGTCTTTTTTTTTTTTTAAAGAGAGAAGGACAGTGAGAGAAAGAGAAAGAGAGACACAGAATCAATTTTTATTGAGTTTTTCACATGGCTTTCTTTGCTCTGAGACTTAGTTGTGTATGTGGGTGCTGGGTTTAAACCTGTGTATTCGCACAAGCCAGGCAAGCGCCATAACCAGAGTGATCACTGCTCCAGCTCCTACATTATAGTATTAAAACACATTGCTCATGGGCACAAAGGCAAATTGTCAAGATAGAATAAACCTGTACATTAGCGGTTATTGCCAAGGAGAAAGTTTCAAAAATATTGAAACTTTTTTTTACAGAAAAGATCTAAATTGTGACAGACTACTACTTGTTCACTTAATATATACGTTATGTCCTTTCTAGGAATTAAATTACTATTTTTATTATTATTATCATTATCATCAGCATGACTATAAGTGAAAATCTACATCTCTTAGCCTGCCTTGCATAGAAGTCATTCAGTAAAGCTCTAGGATAAATATTCAAAGGAGACAGACTTCACCGAGCCTTTTTGCCCTTACCCCTTCCTTGATCATGATTCCTGGAATGTGAGCACAACGGATGGAGCTGGAAAGGACCTTCTATGCAATCATGAGATAACCTTAAGAGGGAAAGACACAAGCTAAGGAACCACATGGCTGCCATATCCAGCAGGACGGGGACTTTAACTTGTTTAAAGCATCTTTTTTGGGGAAAAAAAGAAATGCAGGGATCTTTCAGATACAGTCAAACCTAATTCTAACTGACACAGAATGAAATAGGGCAAAATATTAGTAAGACAAGACAGGAGGAGAAGAGGACTCGTGACTGTTCCTTAGCCAACTGTGCTTTATAATCTTTATTTTAAAAACCTTTTACTTCTCAGATGTTGAACACTGATTCTCAAATACTACTCACAAACAACTGCTGGCCAGCAGCTCAAGCTAAGAGCAAAGACAACATGAATATATCCTGTGAGGTGGCCAACCAGTGTGGATAAAGAATTACAAGGAACTTGCCAAATACATTTGAAAGAGTGGTGCTGACACTTCCAGTTTGGATAACAAGACTATAAGATCCCACAGTCTCTATGCACTGGATTTGGGATTAAAAAAAAAGACCAAAAACAATGTACAGACTAAATGAAAATCTGGGTCACTCCTTTTCCATATTCCCCAGAGCTCAATGCCATACTTTTCAGAGGGAAAAATAATATCAAAGGATAGTGGCACCCTTAGATGAAATTTTGGTTGTCTTTTACAATCATAAACATGAAGCTTCTTTTGAACTACTTCCCTTAAAACACTCTCTGATGTTTCTTGGATATTAACTTAAATGGCTTTCGAGATCTAAAAAAGTTTTCAAATCAATCAAATAAAAACAAAAATTTGGAATGGGGTAGGTCTTAGATTTTGGTCCAAGATAAAGGCCTGAAATATTTAGTTACCATTGAAAAAGCAAAACAAAGAAAACTGTTCATCCATTAGCTTGTTAAAAAAAGATAGTATTCTAGTTAGTTATGAATTCAACCTCACAGACTTATCACAGGTACCACACAATATAAAAGGTACATATCTCTCATTTTCTTTTCCAATCTACTCTGCAATTTGGTATATCAGTTTTTGTGTTGCTGTTTTCCTAATCTGGCTTCTCTATTATTTAGCTTCTCACAAATGTCATTTAGCTCTTCTTAGTTTATAACCTTAGTGGTCGTTTGCATTGTCTCCTGCTGATTTTTCTGTCAAAAGCTACTCCCTGCCTCACTCCCTCATTTCAGTCTTTCCTATAGTCTCAGACTGCTTCTGCATTCATACTAGTAAAGATCCCTTTTAGGGGATGACATTATACTACCTTTTCTTTCTTTCTTTCTTTCTAAGCTTTTGGCAAAGGGGTAGATCACAGGATCTGCTTCCTGTTCTCAAACAAATAAAAGCAGTGCAATTAAGCCATTATTTACTTAACAATAGAAAATTAAATTGTTGAAAAAGTCCCTAAAATAATCCTTCTATTTAATTACTATCAATAATTTAGAACATTTCTTTTGCAATATTTCTTTAAAAATCTCATCTAAATTCTCAAACTTGTATACTACTAAAAACTTCTAAGCCTTGGGTTATCTCTCCCTTCCTTATTAAAAACACTAAGCACTTGCACATGTTTGTCTTTTTTTAACCAATAAAAATATCCACTGAAAGATAAATTTTTGCAGATGACATTCTTCACTTGAGTTTTTAAGAGAATATACGAATTAAGTTAATTCATAAGCAGTCTTTTCCAAATATAAATATTATAATAAAACCTAGTCTCAAGCTTTCTTCTTATAAATATAAAGAGGAATACTATAAAATTAAAAAATATGTATATTTAAGCATTTTCAACAAGTACAACTTTTTATAAGTATAAAATAACTTTTCAGCTTTCATAGTCCTATAAGCACAATGCATACAATGCTAATCCACTGAATGAGAAATTTCAAAGAACAGTTACATTTAACTGTAATTTTCAGTTTTGCATTTTACTATGCTGTTAATTGAAGTGCTGGCCTATACCCTCAAGTACCTGATTCTTAAAACAAAAAAAAATGCACAGAAGTCTTAAAAGAGAAGATGGAACCATCACCTGATAACAGCAAAGTTTATGCTTTCATTATAAAGAATCCTGATCTTGAGGGAGAGCTATAAAAAAGAAGAGGGAAAAGAAAAATAAATACTAAAAGCCACATATTTTATTCTTCCTCAGCAAAGCTTTTCATAAAAACCAAATATAATGTGTGAGCCTTGTGTGACTTCTGAAACTATAAACCAACTTAAAAAGACACTTGAAGGAGCACTGGGGAAATCTGATGAGGGATCAGATATACACTTCTAAGGAATTACTGTAGTTTTATTAAGAATAATGGCATTGTGCTGGACATGGTGGTGCATGCCTATAATCCAACTGACTCAGGAGGAGCACAGGTTCAAGGCTAGCCTCAGCAACTCGGCAAGACCCTCAGTAACTTAATGAGAATGCTGTTTCAAAATTAAAACTTAAATGGACTGGGGATGTAGCTCAGTGGTAAAGCTCCCCAGGTTCAACATGCAGTACCAAATAACTAAAGAAAACTAAAAAATAATGGCATTGTGGTCCTATTTTAAAATAGTCTCATTTTGGGGCTTGGGGATATGGTTCAATAGCAGAGCACTTGCCTAAGTAAGGTTAAAGGCCCTGAGGTTAATCCCCAGCATGATGGATGAGAGGGAGGGGGATCTCATATTGAAGAACATTAGAAGTAAAACAACTACTGCTTTAAAATACTTAGTCTTGGGACAGAAGAGAGAGAGAGAGGTGTCTCAGAAGTGAAGCATAGTGGCAAAATCTTGGTCTTTGTTGAATCTGGAGGATTCAACAAATAAAATAAAAAATTTATTTTATAAAATAAAAAAGTTTATTTTATTATTCCCTCCACTTTTATGTACATTAGACTTTTCTAAAGCGCAAAGTTAAAGATAAAACTAAAATGTGTTTTAAACAGCTAAAAACTAAATTAAGATTACCAATCAATTTAACATCCTACTTTGGCAGGCCAAGTATTACAAACACTGGTGTTCCGTAAACCAAATTAGGGCACACACACATTCACTCAACTTCATCTTATCAGACCATGGGAGAACAAAGATAAGTTGGACAATGTCACTGTTCTTAGGGAGGATACACTGAAAATGAATTCTTGGTGGTTCAATAGAAGGGCATGGAGAACAGCAGCAAGACAAAGATGCAGGGGGAAACTATCTGAATGTCTGCAATGTGCCACATTCATTACATTCACATATCACTGCTGTTCAAATGGGAGAGGAACTATTCATCAAGTTTTGTTTGTTTCCATACCAGACGTCACCCCAGCATAAATGAATCAGATATATGGTACATATATATGGCATAGGGTTCCTCCATGAATCATTATGTATTACAGAATTTTACCCTAACAACAACCCTTTCAATTTCTAGCTGGGGAAGAAGTAGAATCTGAAGTTTTAAGGGTGAGCAGAACATGAACATTTAGAGAACTGGATAGTCAGAGAGGTCAGAGGAGACTCGAGAGTGATATCTAAAACTAAGAAAGAAAAAACTCTGAAAAAGGAGACACGGACAGTGCTAAGGGCTAAAGAGAAAGGTAATTGACAACGGAAACTGTTTTTGCCAAGTATTCAGCTAGCAACAGCGAATTTACTGAATTAAATGTGCCACTAAAATATCAGAGGGATTTATGTGGAAAGTAAAGAAAATTAAACATTACTCAAGACTTCAGGGTGAGGCCCTTTCTGATCTTAGTACTAGCCACAAAATAGCTATATGCAACACAAATCTGGATAATAAGTATCTGTAGTTCCCAAAGCAATAAAGGCTATCTTTTTAAAAACAGGATATAAATTAAAGAAGGAGAATGAAAGCATAACAACAATCACTGAGTATTACATACTAAGCACTTTTACTGGCACTATATTACATAATCCTTCCAACAACCTTATAAAGTAGATCTTCTATGCTCACCATCTGACAGATAAGAAGTAACACTTTGGCACACAATGCTCCCCATGCCACACCAGGCTCTGCTGGCTGTGCACTTCTGTCTATGCCCACTACTATCACCATATGGCAGCTGAAAGGAAAATGGTACCTGATGGTGACCAAAAGTTTGAGGAATAAAAATGCATGAAGTAGGAGTGTGATTAACACTGAAAAGTGGTTTAGAAAAATCTAGACCAGATTGTATCATCACTTGTGATGGCAAAAACCTCACTATTAAAACTAAGAGCTCTTTGAAAACAACTGTTTCCTTGTACCCTGGGAAAGAAGTCTGAAAAAACTACAGTTACAGAATATAAAGTCCCAGTAACCATGGTAAAACTCATAAATCTGCATCCTTTCATCTCTGAAATTTACATATACAAAAATCATATAACAATTTAACCTTCTGCTACCTTTTAAATCTAACATGTTTTTAAGATTCATCCATAATGATATATTAAGAGTTCGTTAATGGTGCTGGAGCGATGGCTGGGCGGTTGGAGTGCTTGCCTGGCATGTGTGAGGGCCCAGGTTCAACCTCCCACACCACATATACAACTAGGTAGGTGTCAGAGAAACAAAAGGCCAGATGAATAATAAAGTTGATTCTCTCTTTAAAAAAAAAAAAAAAAGTTCATTAACCATAGTGTCACAAAGCAAGGGTTGGCAAATTATTTTTGTAAATACAATTTTTGTGGGAATACTGCCACACCTATTCATTTATGTATAGCTTATGACTGCTTTTGCACTGTGATGACAAAGACAAGAAGTTGTGGAAGAAAATGTGCAAAGCAAAAACTATTTACTATCTGATCCTTCAAGGAAAATTTGCTGACAACTGTCACAGAGGTATACAGATAACACTATACCCAATACTGCCCAACTTTCACAATTTTGTTAACATAGTTTAATTTGTATTTCATTGAAAATAAACGTTTCGGAGCTATTTTTCTTCTATGAAATGGCTCTTTTGCTTATTTAGCTTTTTCACATTTACATACCTGTGGACATACATAATTATATGTTATAAGTAAGAATAATTCTTTATCTTTTCTATTTGTTAGATATATCTTCTATTATGTACTTGTTTTTGTGTTTGAGGTACTGGGGCACTCTATCATTGAGCTACATCCTTAGCCCTTTTTAAACTTTTTTTCTCAAAACTAGGTCTCATGAAGTTGCCCGGACTGGCTTTGGTATTGTGAGGAAATGAACCTAGGGTCTTGCACATGCTAGAGAAGTTCTCTACCTCTGAGATATACCCTTACCTCCTACACTAAGTCTTAAAATCTTGTAGGACAGTGCTTGCTTCAGGAATAAACAGATTTTAAAATTAACTTGTCAAGTTCCACAAAAACAAATAAAATGATATCCTGTAGGGTTTTTAAAAACAATGAATTTATAATGACAGGCTAATTCATGTATTTATAAGAAATAGTCTCTGTCTCTATGAACATGATTATGTCCCCATATTTATTTAGGTCTTCTTTAATATTCTTCAAGATATTTACAACTTTTATGATTTAACTATCTTGTCCTCCCTGCACAGTCACCAAAAAGTCCATACATTAAAAGCTTGTTGGCCCCTTGTGCTGCTGAGAAACAGTGGGACCTTTAAGAGTTGGGGCCTTGGAGGAAGTTAGGTCATGGACTGAGGGGGCACGCCCCCAGTGAGATACTAGACCTCAGGCCCCTTCCTCTCTCTTTTCTGCCTCCCATCCACTTTGACCCAAATGCTCTCTTCTGCCAAATGCTCCCAGCATGATGTACCATGTCATCACTGGTCCAAAGAAACAAGACAAAACAACCAAGAACAGAAACCCCCATAATTATGAACCAAAACAAATCTTTCTTTTCAGATTTATCTCAATTATTTGTTATAATGACAGAAAACTGACAAACTCCCCTTTAAAATATTTATTCGGTTACAGGGCTTGCTTGGCATATGCAAGGACACGAGCTCAAATCCTAGCACCACATACACAACAAAATGTTGGAGCAACAAAAAGTCATATGAAAAACTAAATAAAAATTGATTGTTTCTTTCTGTCCCTGTCTTTAAAAATAAAATACAAATATTTATTCCTTATTAGCTTTTTAATTACTGTGAAATGTTCTCATTACATTTTTAAATTGTGCTGCCAGTTTAGAGTAAAAGAATTTATTTTACATTAAACAATTTATTCAATTATTATAAATACAAAAAAATAATCTGTGGCCTCTTGAATTATCTATGAAAATATTCATATTGACTCTATGATCAGTTGGTCATTTCTTAAAGCCTTACAACTTTTTCTTGCCTTATTGCACTGTCTCATATTTCCAGTGGAAATATACAGTGCTGGCACGATAAGGTATAGTGGACCTCCTTATGTTGTACTATTGCTCATATTTAAAGGAATACTATTAATGAAGTATGATATCTGCAGTAGAATTCATAGCTGCCCTTTATCAAATCACAGAATTTCTATTCTCCCTTCAGTGAGTTTTTTTAACCATAAAACACTGTTGAATTTTAATAAATTCCTTTTCTGAATCTTTTATAATGTGGCTTTTTTTTTAACTTTAAAAGTGTTCATGCAGATAATTACATTAATAGATGTTGTAATGCTGAATCAAGCTTGCCTTCCTGGTTGGAAAATTTTTTCATTATTTAGTATTTCCTTTACACATCGTTGAATTCAGCTTTCCTAGTTATTTTTGACAGCTTTTTATTCCTTAGTCACACATCTTTACTCTTTATACACATTAAATATTTATTTTGTATTATGAATCTGACAACCAGAATATCTGCTATTTTTGAATGTCTGGTTATATGGTTTCTTGCTCTGCTCATTTACTTACTATGGCTTATTCGAAGTGTTTAATTTTTTATTTATATATTTTTAAATGTGAGCTCATGTTCCTAAAAACTTCATTTGTGTTAATTCTGAGGCCTGTGTTCCTATATTTCTCCAGAGAGGATTCGATTTTGTTCTCGGTCCTAACAACCTAAGATCACTTTTCACTAAATTCTTGGCTTGGGGTTGTTATTCGCTTGCTTTTTGTTTTGCCATTTAGGTAGTATGAATTCTACCCCCAAAACCAGTTAGAGTGAACTTGTAGTTATAATTTCTCAGGGAAGACAATTTCACCCTTTCAATGAAAAAAAAAAAATTTAAACAGAAAACTTTCCCTTTCTCATCCTACACTTCCCCAATCCTTGCACTGAAGAATGGGTTCTCTATTTTTTCCTAGTTTACCCACTAACAGCTTTCAGGTAGTTCCAACTTAATACAAAGTTCTTGAGATCTTACTTTTTACCCAGCTTGCTTGATATACCCTGGTTACCACAAATGTCAAATCCGTACGCTTCCAGAGAGCTGAAGAATCCCTGGCACAGCAGCTAGCATGACTACTACATAACCTCCTTGGATTCAAGGGTTTCTTGCTTTTCAGCTCTGTTATGGTTTGGATATGAAGTGTCTCCTGAAAGTTCCAATTAATGCAAGAATATTCAGAAGTCAAATAATTAAATATGAGGGCTATAACCTAATCAGTCCATCCTTTTGAGTAGACTGAGTGGTAACTGTAGGTAGGTGGGATGTAGCTAGAGGAAGGTGGTGCTGTCCTGCAGGGGTGCATCTTCCTTGTGGCTCTTCCTCCCTATCTCTGATTCTTGACCCTACCACAAACTAAATTCCTCATATAGGCCCTCTCCGCCTAATATGCTGCCTCATTTGGGCCCAGAGCAATAAAGTTGGCTGTTTATGGACTGAAACCATGAGTCCCAAATAAACTTTTCCTCTGTAAGTTATTTTTAGTTGCAGCAAAGCAAAAGCCAACTAAACCAGTCTCTGAGAAGTTTCCTTAATTGTATGTAAACTGAACAATGGACTGAAGATATTATGAATATTCGGGTGCTGGAGAGGTGGCTCAGCAGTAGAGTGCTTGCCTGGCATGCAAGAGGACCTGGCTTCGAATCCTAGCACCACTTACACAACTAAGTGTTGGAAGAACAGAAACCAGATGAAAAAAATAAATAGAACTGATTCCTTTTCTCACATTCTCTCTTTAAAAAAAAAAAAAGATATTATGAATATTTGATCCAGTATTGTTAATGTTTTATAATATAGGGTTTTTTTTTCTTTTTGAATGCCTAGTTCACTACACTGCCAGAAAAAGAAACCTTTCTACAAGCTATAATAGTTGGCCAGCTGAGTATTTTTCCCCAAAAGAAATGTACTTCTACTACATCAAGTCAAAGGAAAACTGATTCATCTGATTAATGAGTATGTGCCAGACACTCTTCTAGGTAGTTAGCACATATTAGAAAACTAAACAAAAATTAATGTAGTCAAACTAAACAGAAATTAATATAGTCAAACTGCCTATGTGGGAGGAGACAGCAAACAATAAACATAAGTAAATGGGATTATATCATGGAAAACAGCAAATGCAATGGAAAGAAACAAAGAAATCAAGCAACTGGGTAATAAAAGAATCAAGAGTGTCTAGTGTTGGGATTTAGTGAACAGTTTAGTGGTAGAGAACTTGCCTAGCATGAACCAGGCCATGGGTTTGATCTTCAGCACAGTGTGGAGGGCCGGG
>PVKS010031183.1:0-23680 GCA_004027875.1 Aplodontia rufa
TCTGTCATTATGCATGTGTTCATGAATGTGCAGCAATGAGTCCCTCCTATATGTAAGACTATGTTGAAAATGAATACTAAAAAAAGAAAAATGAGACCTTTGAATTTTCATAGTCTAATAGAATACCAATGTTTTTGGGGAAACTATTATTCTAATATCTGGAGTTGTCCTGTTGTACAGAAATTCATACATATGCCTAAAATATTAAATATCAGTACCAAAAAAAAGGTAGCCTTAGTTTACAAGTTTTCTTGTGGAAGCTAATCTGTATCTTCCATCTTAGAAATTTTTTTTATCTTTGAAATACTCCTGATAAAATTCATAGTATATGAAAAGCAATGAAATTAGTGAATGTATGTTTTTTCTAAAATGACCAAATCATGGGCACTGCTGAGTGGAACACAAACAACTTTGACTTATGGGCCATGTCAGATTATCTTACCAAATAGTAAATTCTTTCAAAAATATTATGCTCATTTAGGGACTGGATAGCTTTCTCCACCATAAGGAACTATATTGGGTCTTCGAATCTGAATGAAGTGAAATTTGCCTTGAAAATATCTGTGAAAATTCACTGGGACAATCTTGCTAGTTCTTCTGAACAGTTTCACAACACCAAGGACACAATGAACAAGAGTCATCTTTGCCTTTCCGTTCAATACTAGAACCTAAATGGCTGATTAATGATATGTCCACAAGTAACTGAAACTAGAGTTGGGGGAAGATAATCTCAATATTCCAATATATGATCTTTTTAGATGAAAGCTATACCAAGATATTAAGAAATTAAGCATGTTAAATCCAGATAAGATGTAATGTTATATAGCCTAATACTTTTTTAGAGATACTGTAGGTAAGGGAAAGGAGGGATATGGGTGGGAAATTGGGGGGGCACTCGTGGGGGTAAATCTAGTATCCAGAAACTATACACATTTTATATTGTTTTGTTAAAATTTTGTATGGTTGTTCAAAAATAAAAATTTTAAAAAAAGAAAGAAATTAAGCCTGATTTCAGCCAGAGGAGACATCCTCCTACAGTTGCACTGTCCTTGTAAATTAAACATGAGCCACATGTAAATGTGAAATTTTAGTGGTTACACAATAAGTGAAATCAAAACGAGGCAAGAACTGCACACCGACTCCAACCCAGCACTGAGTGTATCCAAGTCAACAGCCCCGAGGCATGGGAGACACCTCTGAAAATCCCATGCATGGACCCTGCCCTGCCACCAAGCATGCCCAGGACTCCACCAAAACTGACAGATGTGGGGCCCCTGAGGACTCTGTGCCCAAAACCTGGCTACCCACTGATCTAGTTCAGGATCACACCTTGCCACAACAGGCAAGTGAACACCCTGAGGATCCTGCACCCAAAAAGCAGCCCATAGTTTCATGTGCCCCAGATTCTGGTCCTGGGACCAGCAGGTTCACAGGACACCCAGAAGATCCTGCAGGTAGACCCCACCAAGCCACTGAGTGCTTATATGTAAAATCAGGGGGAGCTGGAGTGATAGTTCATCTGTTACAGCATGTACCGGGCATTCGCAAGGGCCTCGGTTCAAAGCCCAGCACCACATACAGAACAGAGTGTCTGAGCGATGAAAGACACATGAAAAACTAAATAAACTTGATTCTGTCTTTCTATCTCTCTCTCGCTGTACTTATCTCTTAAAAAAATAAAAAAAATCAAGACATCATGAAGAGATAAATTTATGCTCCACCTCAAATCCCTACAAAAGGAAGAACAAACGAATCCCATACCCAGCAGAACACAGGAAATACTCAGAACCAGAGCTGAAATCAATAAAATCAAGAACAAATATTATAAAAAGAATCAATGGAATAAGTAGTTGTTTCTTTGAAACACTATATAAAATTGAGACTCCTAGCCAGTCTCATGAAAAGGACAGAATTGAAGCAAATCAACCAAATCACTAACAAAAAGGGAGTGATAATCACTGACCCTTTGGAAATCTAACAGAGTATCGGAACATAAATTAAAACACTGTAGGCCTCCATATTAGATAATCTGAATGACATGGACAAATTTCTATATACGTGCAACACAAATTGAAGCAGGAAGATTTTCAAAATATAAACAGCCCAATAACAGGCACCAAAATCCATAGAGCAATTAAAAGCCTTCCAAAGAAGAAAAGCTCATGACTTGATATATTTCCCACTAAGTTTCACCACTCCTATGAGGTGGGGCTAACACTTCTCCTTATTCAGCTACTGCAATAAATTGAAAAGGACAGAAGTCTTCCAAACACATTTTATGATGCAACCACAATACCAATACCAAAACTCAACAAAGTCACATAAAAAAGAAAACTACAGACCATACCTCTGAAAAACAACCATGCAAAAATATTTAATAAAGGTGTAGTAAATCACACTCAGAAACACATCAAGACCAGCTATCCCACTCCTGGTACTCTCCCAAAGAGGTAGTATCAGCATCTTACAGAAATACAGCTTCATCAATGTTTAGAGCAGCTCAATTTACTATAGCCAGATTGTGGAACCAACACTGATGCCCCTCACTCAACAAGTGGATTCAAAAATTTTGGTACATACATATAATGGAATACTACTCAGCTGTTAGAGAAAAAGATATTATGGCTTTTGCATCCAAATGGATGGAGAGGGGAAAAATAATGCTGAGTGAAATATCCCAGACTCAGATATTCAAGGGCTGAATGGTTTCTCTCATTTTTGGAAGCTAGAATGCAACCGGAAACATTATGATACATGGCTAAGCTAATAATAACTTCAACGTGTATGAAATTTTACACAAACAGAGGGAACCTTGTCTAGGATGCCTGGAGACCTAGGGAGGGGGACAGGGAGGAGGGAGGGAATAGGAAGGAAATCAAGGAGATTGGAGGGAGGGAGTTTGGGGGAATCAACTCTGATGGAAACCTCCAGCTTCCATGATAAGTCCATTTAACACATGAGTTTTTTGGGAAACAGAACCATGGGGAAATGATTCCCACTTAATTGTAAGTCCATATTCAACAACAACAAGAAAAACATATCAAGAAGTTAGTTAATCATGATCAAGCAGGCTTCATTCCACAGATGCAAGACTGGTTCAACATATGCAACTTCAATGAGACTTAAACTGAATTAAGGACAAAAACCATGTGACCATTTTAATAGATGCAGTTAAGACCACTGAAAAAATTCTGCATCCATTTATCATCAAAACTCTGGAGAAGACTGAGATCAAAGGAACTTATTATAATGATGTGAAGGTCATATATGTCAAACCCTCAGCTTTTATAATAATAAATGGAGAAAAGCTCAAAACTTTTCCACTTAACTCAGGACTAAGACTAAAGTGTCTGCTTCCACCATTTTTATTCAATATAGTCCTTGAAACCTTAGCAATCAGAAAAGAGAAAGGAAATCAAAGGGATAAAAATGGGAAGACAGGTAGTCAAATTATCCCTTTTTGCTGATGATATTATCCTATATCTGGAAAATCCAAAAACTTCTACTGGAAAAATGCTTGAACTTATAAATAGATTTAACAAAATAGCAAGCTACAAAATCAACACCCATAAACCAATAGCTTTCCTATATGCTAACAATGATAGGGCACAGAGGAAGAAATCAGGAAAATGATCCCATTCATAATATCCTCAAAAAGAATAAAACACTTAGAAATTAATATAATAAGAGAAGTAAAAGACATTTACAATGAAAATTATCAAACAACGAAGACAGAAATAAGAAGATGTGACAAGATGGAAAGACATTCCATGTTCTTTTTTAGGCAGAATTGAAATGGCCATTTTGCCAAAAGCACTATACAGATTCAATGCAAGCCCCATCAAACATCAATGTCATTCTTTACAGATATGCAAAAATCAATTTTCAAATTTATTTACTACAAGAAAATCAGAAGAGCTGAAACATTAATAAGCAAGAAAAATTAAACAGGTGATTTCAGAATAACACATCTAAATTTATATTATACAGCTCTGTTCACAAAAACAGCATGGTACTGGCATCAAAATAGGAAAGACCACCGATGGAATAGAACAGAAGACTCTGAGGCAAACCAACAAATCTTAAGTATCTGATCTTTGACAAAGGGGGTCAATATATAACATGGAGGAGAGACAGCCTTTTCAAAGAATGCACTGGGACAAATTGGACACCTCTGTGAAGAAGTTAATTCCTTACCTCTAATTTTTCACAAATTCAAATCAAAATGGATCAATAATTAGGAATTAAATCAGCTACGATATAATTACTAGAAAAAAATTAGTACAACACTTCTGCATATGGGAATTGGCAACAACTGCCTCAACATGACTCCCAAGGAGAAGGAACTAAAAGCAAAAATTAATGAGTAGCATGCCATAAATTAGAAACCTTTTCTTCAATGAAGAATTGATCAAAACTGTCAGAGGAGAATCCAAAGAGTGGGAGATAATCATGGCTTGTGATTCCTCCCACTGAGTACTAATATATTGGAGTTCTACTCATCTATCAGAAAAAAACAATATTGTGGTCTTCAAAGGAAAATGAATGGCAACAGAACAAATCATGCTGAGTGAAATTAGCCAAACACAGAATATCCAGAGCTGAATGTTTTCCCTCATTTGTGGAGCCTAGACCTAACCCCAGGCTTGGGTGAATGATAATCAAACTCATGTATTGGACCCACCAAGGGCACAGTGACACATAATCTAGGAGAATCATAGACATGTAGAGAGGAGGGGGAGGAAGATGCAGAGGGATGGGTTGGGTGGGAAGACAAAGTGATCTAGGGAGGCAATCAACAATGTAGCATACATTAACCCCCCCGAAGAAATCTAGTGATAATATGTAGTCATTATATATATATATATATATATATATATATATATATATATGAGAGAAAGAGAGATTTATATCTGTTATAGGGTAATAATATAGAAGAATCAAGAGACTGGTGTGTGGGTGATTTGGGGAAAACTATGGTTTAGGATCAATTGCATTATACACATTTACATATTTATATATACTTATGATTGCACAACTCATCAATAAACTAGAAGAATCAATACTGGGATGACATTAAACTAAAATCTTTTGCTTTGCCAAATGATTGGTTAAAACCATCAACAGAGAACCCACAGAATGGGATATAATCATGGTCTTTGATTCTTGTAACAAATCAAAACCATATTAAGATTTCACCTCATTCCAGATGAAGAATATAAACAATAACAGATGTGCAAGGGTTGGGAGGAGATAGGAACACTAGAATACCATTGGTGGAATTACAGACTGCTACATTCCCTCTAAAAAGCAGCAGTATCTTCTCAAAAAATTAGTGTTGGACACATCATCAGTGTATTTTTCCAGAGGAGTTAGAATCAGCACATAACAGTGATAAAGCATAGTCTATGTTCATAGCAGCTCAATTTGCAATAGCTAAATTATTGAAGAAATAAAACTCTTGCAGGGGCTGGAGTGGTGGTTCAGTGGTTTCAGCGCTTGCCTGGCAAGCATGAGGACCCGGGTTCAAACCCAAGCACCACGGACACAACTAAGTGTTGGAGCAACAAAGGCCATGTGAAAAACTAAAGTTGTTTCTCTCTTTCTCTGTCTCTCTCACTGTCCCTCTCTCTTAAAAAATAAAATAAAATAAAATAAAACTAAATAAAACTCTTGCAGTGCAAGAGGGGTCCCAATAGCAGGTTTTCTCCATCCTGGCAAGATGGTGTAGGGGTTTGTAGTGACTTGGGTCACTTTTATAGGTCCAAAATTATGCTACTTATGGCTGAGAAAGTGCTAATGCTACTGAACCAAAGTTATGGTTATTAAAGTTTGAAAACATGCTAACACTTTTGCTTACTTCTTGAGTCAAAGTCTGTTGAGGTCTGCCCCACTTCAGTATCTCATTGCAGGTCAGGAAGCAGGTGATTGCAATCATTGGATGGGGATTTAGCCCTGTGTGGACATCCATACCATGCCAAGGTATTCATGTGAAGTTTCATGTATTTTCACAAAGTAAACACATGTATAGCAAAGGAATAGAAATCACCCTTGCTCAGTATACACCAATAATAAATTTCTCATAACATGATTGATAAAGGATTAACATGCTAGGTGCATTGTCACATGCCTATAATTTTAGTGGCTTGGGAGGCTGAGGCAGGAGGATTGCAATTCAAAGGAAGCCTCAGCAACTGAGCAAGACCCTGTCTCAAAATAAAAAAATAAAAATAAAAAATGGAGCAAGGGTTGTGGGTCCATGATTAAGTGCCATTGGGTTCAACACCTGGTAACATAATATATATATATACGTATATATATATACATATGTATGTATTTATCTCAGATAGTTATGCTGTTGCAAATGGTTTCTGGCATAAATTTTTAAAATACATAAAACAAAGTGACTAGCAATATATACCTGAAAGTACTTGTCACCAAAATCTGCTAATTATGTCCTCTTTTTACTTCCAAATTTCTACCCAATGTCCCAGCCCAGCCACACTTTATTTATTTTGGGGCAAGTTTAGATTAACACACAGTGAATGTAACAAATATTAAGTGTGCATTTTTGACAAAGATGCCTAGAAAATCTTATTCATTTTAAGCACAGATTATTTGTAGTATCTGAAGAAAAATATCTGTGGATTTTCACAACCAAATTTTTCCTTCCCAAGTTATTATTTTTCTTTTTCAACCATAGGTTTATTTTGCCTGAAATCATATAATATATATGACTTTAGCTCCAGCTATCTCAGCATACAACATTTGTGAGATTTGATGAAGGTATGTACTCCACCCTCAGAGCAATATTTTAATTTGTGGAACACATGCCAGTATTGAAAAATATGTGGGTTACTTCCTGTCTTGCACCATGAACATTACAGGGCCTGTGCACATTCTTAAATAAATACCAGTTCTATTGAGTGTAATTTCTTACCAGTATTTAAATGACATAGATTTTGATTTTTACTTGGTCCTCTAAGGATTACAATCTACACCTTTTTGCCATATATTTACTGGTGCATTATAGTTGTACCATAATGATGGGATTAATTGTTGCATATTCACACATGCACAAAATATAATATGGAAAATATCACAACCAAACACTTCCCTATCCCTCCTCCCAACATTTGGTCCCTTTTGTTAGCTATCTACCTTTGAAAAAAATTTTAAAGCTCTCATATTTATTATGTGTGAATTACTTACTACCCTAGAGATGCAAACTATACTTTGCTCCTCCCTCCCTTCATTCCCTCTCATCTTTCCTCCCTTCTCCTTTACTAGACTTCCCTTTTCATCTATTAATTTGTATTTAAATAGTTCTTTATACTTCCCTCCCTCTTTTCTTTATTTTAATCCAGCTTCCAGAAATGAAACAAAAATATTCAACCTTTGAGTTTCTGAGTTTTGCTCATTTCACTTACCATGATATTCTCCATTTCTAATCCTTTAACATTAAACATTATTTCTAATATCTGAGCATAACTCCATTGTGTATGCATATGCATACATGAATACATACACACACACACACACACACACACTCACACACATATATAAAGCCATGTATTACAAAATGAAGGCATTGTTGCACATTCATAAATTTGCATTTATATTCAACATAACTTGAACCCAATCCTTACCCAAGATATCCCCACCCCACCCCATTCCCTTGTCTTTTACTTGCACTGCATTTTTTCCAATAACAGACATTGATGTCTATACATACATAATTCTTTTGAATTTTCTAGTTTAAATGCCTGTATGAGTATTATTTAGCATCTCAAGGAAGTAAAATATACCACACAGTTTCTACAAAATGACTTTGAGATTTGCACCTAATAATGTTGACTTTGCATATCCATGTGTATTATCATGATTTTAATGAAATTAATCTTTCATCATTTAATATTAACTGCTTTCCTATTTGTTTCCATAATTCTTGCACTTTATTTTCACTTTTGCTTTTTACTTTGTACTGGACAGGTTTAAATTTGTATTATTATTTTTATTTAAAATTATTTTTCCTACTTTTTCTCCTTCTTGTGTTTCTTAAATATGGACTTACATTTAGGAGGGAATCATTTCAAATGATTAGAACAAATGTATAATGAGAGAGCAAGCCAAGGCTGATGCCATACAATGGTTGCCCTGCTTGGGTTCTTCATGGTTCCATGTTTCCCCCTACTAAAACCCCATGTTAAGTGGACTTCTCATGGAAGTTCAAGGTTTCTCTCTGAGTTGATTCCACCATACTCCATCTTTCTGATCTCCTTGATATCCTTCCCCCACTCCCTACATTTCCCAGAATTCTAGGCAAGATTCCTCCTGTTCATGGAAAAATTCATACATATTGAGGTTGTTATTAGCTTAGCCAACTACCACACTGTTTCCAATTGTATTCTAGCTTCCACAAATGAGAAAAAATACCTTTGGCCCTTGAGTCTCTGAGATTGGGATATTTCACTTAGCATAAGTTTTCCCATCTCCATCCATTTATTTACAAATGCCATAGTATCGTTCTCTCGAATAGCTGAGTAGAATTCCATTACATATATGTACCAAAGTTTTTCAGTCCACTTATTGATTGAGGGGCATCTGAGTAGGTTCCATAGTGAAGCTATAGTAAATTGAGCTGCCATAAATATTAATGAAACAGTATCTCTATAATATGCAGATTCTAAATCTTTCAGGAAAATACCCAGGAGTGGGAAAGCTGGGTCATAAGGTGGTTCCAACCCTATTTTTTGAGCAGTCTCCACACTACTTTCTAGAGTGCTTGCAACAGTTTGCATTCCCACCAACAATGTGACAACATTCCTTTTTTCCCACAGCCCCTTCAGCATGTATAATTGCTTGAATTCTTCATTTTTGCCACTCTGACTGGAGTGAGGTATACTCTTAGTGAAGTTTTGACTTGCATTTCTCTGATTGCTAGTGATGTAGAGCAATCTCAAATGTTTATGGGCGTTTTGGACTTCCTCCAATTGAGAAGTTTCTTCTTAGTTCTGTAGCCCATCTATTGATGGGATTATCTGAGTTTGGTGTTTAGTTCTTTTTACTTTTTGAATACTCTGGATATTAGTCCTCTGTCTGAGGTGTAGCAGGCAAAGATTTTCTCCCGTTCTGTAGGTTCTTTCTTGCCATTCTTAACTAAATCTTTAGCTGTGCAAAAGCTTCCTAGTTTAATTGCATTCCATTCATTTATTCTTGATTTTAATTCTTGCACCATGGGAGTCTTGTTAAGGAAGGCAGAGCTGACCACTATGTCATTTAGTGTTGATCCTACTTTTTTTCAAACAATTATTAGTTTGCCAATGTAATATCAGGGTTTTTGAACTATTTTGATTTAAATTTTGTGCAGGGTGAAAGGGAAGGATCCAATTTCAGTTGTCTGCATATGGCTGTCCAATTTGTCCAACAACATTTTTCAACTGGCTTTCTGCCACACTGTGCTTTTGCCCCTGTTATCAAATATCAGATAGTTAAAGGTATGTGAGATTGTCTCAGAATCCTTTCTTCCATTCCATTGGTTTTCAGTTCTGTTTTGATACAGATTCCATGCTGTATTTGTTACTATAGCCCTATAGAAGTATTTTCAGGTCAGGAATTGAGGTACCACTTGTTTTATTCCTTTTGCTGAGTAATGTTTTTCTGTCATTCCATACATATTTGAGAATTGCTTTTTCTATATCCGTTAAGAATGACATTGGTATCTTTTTTTTTTGAGATGATTATATGATTTTTTAATTATTTTTTTAATTTTTATTTTTGAACCATACAAATTTTTAACAAAATAATATAAAATGTGCATAGTTTCTGGATACTAGATTTACCCCCAGGAGTGCCCCCCCCCAATTTCCCACCCATATCCCTCCCTTCCCTTACCCACAATATCTCTAAAAAAGTATTAGGCTGTATAACATTACAACTTATCTGGATTTAACACATGATAATAGACCACCTTTCTGAATGGCCAGGGTCTAGTTCCAACCTCCACAGATGAGTGGAGACATTCAACCCTTGGATCTCTGGGTTAAGCTGATTTTGCTAAGCATAATTTCTTCCATAGCCATCCATTTACCTTCAAGGGCTGCAATATCATTGTTTCTAATTGCTGTGTAAAATTCCATGGTATATATATTTGCCACAGCTTTTGGATCCATTCATCCAGTGAGGGACATCTGGGTTGATTCCATAGTCTAGCAATAGTAAATTGAGTTGCTATGATCATAAATATTGCTGTGTCACTATAATGTGCTGATTCTAAATCCCCTGGAAAGATACCCAGGAGTAGATTAGCAGGATCCTATGGTGGGCTCATCCCTAATTTTTTTGAGGATTCTCCATGCTGCTTTCCAGAGGGGCTGTACCAGTCTGCAGCTCCAACAACAGTGTGTTAGTGTCCCTATCTCTCCACATCCCCTCCAGCATCTATTATTGTTTATTTTCTTCATTTTTGCCATTCTGACTGGTGTAAGGTGATATCTTAATGTGGTTTTCATTTGCATTTCTCTGATTACTAGAGATTTAGAGCACTTCCTCATGTATTCATTGGCTTGATCAATGACATTGGTATCTTGATGGTGATTGCATTAAATCTGTATAGGGCTTTGGGTAAAATGGCCATTTTAATTATATTGATTCTTCCAAACCATGAACATGGAATTTCCTTCCATCAACTCAGATCTTCTGCAATTTTTTTTTAAAGGTTGATAGTTTTTTGTTGTAGAGGTCCTTAATATCCTTTGCAAAAATGATGCCCAAGTATTTTATTTTTTTGGAGGAGACTGTGAATGGGATGACTTCCTGATTTCTTCTTATGTGGACTTGTTGCTGGAGTAAAGGAAAGTTAATGATTTATTGGTGTTGATCTTATAGCCAGTCACTTTTCTGAAATTGCTTATAAGCTCTAAAAGTCTTCCTGTTGTTTTTATTGGGTCTTGTAGGTATAGGATCATGTCATCAGCAAATAGAGACAACTTGACTTCCTCTTTTCCTATTTGAATTCATATAATTTACTTCTAGCTCTGGCAAGGTTTTCAAGGACTCTAGGGAATAAGAGTGGTGAAAGTGTACAACCTTGTCTTGTTCCTGAATTCAATGGAAATGATTTCAGTCTTTGTCCATTGAGCATAATGTTGGCTAAGGGTCTGTCATAAATGGATCTCACATAGTTAAAATATCTTCCCTTGATCCCTATCTTCTCCAGGGTCTTAAGCATAAAATTCTGTTGAATTTTATCAAAGGCCTTTTCAGTTGAGATGTTTATATGATTTTTATTTTTAATTTGGTTTAAATGGTGAATTACATTTATTGATTTGTGTATGTTGCAATAGCCCTGTTTTCCTGGGGTGAAACCCACTTGATTATGTTGTATTATCTTTTTTATTTTTTATTTTTAAACAACCATACAGGTTTCTAACAAAATAATATCAAATGTGTATAGATTCTGGATATTACAATTACCCCCAGGAGAGCCCCCCCAATTACCCACCCTTATCCCTCCCTTCCCCTTCCCCCCATATCTCTAAAAAAGGATTATGTTGTATAGCATTATATCCTATCTGGATTTAACATATGATAATAGACCAAGTACTTTTGGATCTGATTAGCTCAAATTTTATTAAGGATTTTTCATCATATGTTCATCAGGGAAATTGGTCTGCAGTTTTCTTTTCTTGATATGTCCTTTTTTTTTTTGGATTTTGGCATCAGTATTACATTTGCTTCATGTGAACTGTTTGGGAGTGCTCCAATCCTTTCAAATTCATGGAAAAACTTATAGAGGATTGGTGTTAATTCTTCCAAAGAAATTTGGTAGAATTCTCGCTTGAATCCATCCATTCCTGGGCTTTTCTTTTGTGGAAGACCATTTATTGCTGCTTTGATTTTGCTACTTGAGATAGGTTGGTTTAGATTTTCAATGTCCTCTGGTATAAATATGGGGATATCATATATGGCCAAGTATCTTGAAAATGAATGAGAATAAAGAAACAACATACCAAAATATCTCGAATAGTATAGTATGAAAGCATTCTTAAGAGGTAAATTTATAGCACTAAGTACATACATCAAAATCAGGAAAGAGCTCAAATAAGTAGTCTTGTGCTCCAAATCAAACTCCTGTAAACAGAGGAAAAATCCAATCTGAAAGCTAACAGAAGACAGGAAATAACTAAAATCAGAGGTGAAATCATTGAAATTGAGAAAAAAACAGTACAAATTAATAACAAAACAAAGTGTTGGTTCTTTCAAAAAATAAACAGGATCGACAGACCCCTTGCCAACCTCACCAAAAGAATGAAGTGAATGAAACAAATCAACAAAATCAAAAGACAAAAATGGAGATATCACCACAGACTCAACTAAAATCCAGAATAATATCAGAATTTTCTTTAAAAATCTATACTCTGCCAAGTTTGATAATCTGGAAGGTATGGACAGATACTGTTCCTATATTTTTGAAAGGATTTGTGTCTCCATTTTGAAACTGCTCATTGCAAATGTATACATTCTGCATTAGTTTAGGTTGGCCATGTACCCCAAGGCTTACTGAACTAATTTAACTCTAATATGTTGTCAGTGTGTGAAATTTTCTTTAAAATGTTATATAAAGGATAATATCATCTGCATAGGTTACTTGCTGTATGATACATAATATTTCTATCTAATATAGTCAAATTTTTAGTAGAAGTCAGAAAAATACACATTTCTTTTTCCTTTTTCTGAAATTAAGTTGTGAAACGATTAGCTTTCCACCATTAAATATGATGATAATGGTAGGCAGTTGATAGCAATGTTTTAGTGAACTGAAAAAGAATGTTTCTTTCATCCAAATTTGCCTTAGATTTTACCACTAATTAGCATATAATTTGTCAAAAGCTTTTCTCTTGATCAAAGTGTTTGTTGAACCATTACTATATTGTGATATTGTTGCATGTGAGATATGTCTTACTTGGTCATGGTGTCCAATCATTCTTTTTTATGTTGTTTGTTACTTTCATTTTGCTAGTGGTTGTGAATATCTGAGTCAACATTTATAACGGAATATGGCCTGCAATTTCCTTTCTTTTCTTTCTATAAGACTAAGCACCTGGCCTTATACAAAGACTTGGTAAGTTTTTCTTCCATTTTTCAGCGATCATAAATTATTGTTGGTGATTTCTTACTAAAAGCTTGGTAGAAATCACCAGTAAAAGTACCTTTTTAAAAATATGAATTGTTTCTTAATGTTTGTTGATTAGTTGATTTTTAGAGCTAGGTTTCTGCTCCCTTTTCCAAATTGGCCTCAGTTTCCTGGGCAAAAATCATCTTCCGGACTTAGTCACAAAACTAGCTGAGACTACTGGAATGCATTCCCATGATCAACTTTATGTAAGAATAGTTTTAATCAAGTTAAATTTTATTTTGTGTGTCTACTTTATATCATATTTCTTCATATCTACCAATGTATTCAATTTATTCTTGATATATTTTCCAAAACTCCCACTATCAAGTAATTTATCTGTAACTTGTTTTCTTCCAACTTATAGACTTTCTTGCCAATGAAGATGGAATAGTAAGAAAAAATAAAGTGGGGAAATTAGGGCTTGGCTTTTTCTGAATTAACCAACATCTCTGGATGTCATATGTAGGATTGACAACATGCTCTATTTAGCGTTCATACTTCTGTGAGAAAAATGAAGTTAATCTCAATTTCACTTTACAATAGTTAATGATGTTCAGTAACTGTTATATAACTTTACACATTTTCATAACTTTCAGGGAAATGTCTAGTTAGGCATTTTATAATACTTAAATTAGGTTATTAGTTTTCTTCTTTAAATTTTTGGATGGGTTATATAATTTTATGTAATTTGGATATTAATCTTATAGCAAATATGCTGCTAGCTACTCTTTCCTCCAATCCACAGTCTACTTTTCCATTTTACTGATTGATTTCTCTGTTGTGTAGAAGTAGTTTTAGTTTTATATACTCTCACTTGTTTATTTTTATTTTTCCTCTGCATTCTCTTTGTTCTCTATCCAAAATCACTGTTACACCAATGTTAAAGGTTTTTTATTTTTGTTTTTCAGTTTTCTTCCAGAAGTCCTAGTGTTTTGGGTTATACCACAATAAGACTTTGCTGTATGCTTGTTAGGATGGCTATTATCAAAATGATAGCAAATAAAACAAACTGCAGAGCATGTGCAGAAAAGGAAACCTTTAGAAACTGGCCAGGGATATAAACTGGTACAGATATCATGGAAAATATAGAGGTTTTAAAATAATTAAAACTAAAAAAGCCATATAACCCAGATATTTTGCTGAGCACATGCCTGTATTATTCAGGGTCCATCAGATAAGTGAAATCAATTAAATATATAAATGCAAATTTGCATGTAAAAAGGAACTTATTAGATTGATTCACATGATTGCAGAACGAGAGTCCAAAAATTATTGCCTGCAGATTGCCAAAACTGGGAAACCAGTAACAGAGTCCAAGGAACTAGAATCTTTTCCCTTCATGGAGTGCAATGAAGCATCTGTGGTTCAAGAATAGGGCTTAGAAGATCCTCATAGAGCCAATAGCACAAGTTCAAATTCAAGGGCTGAAGAATCTAAAGTCAGATATCCACAGCTGACATCAGAAAAAGAAAAACAAAACGAAAGCAAAATAGCTATTCAAGAAGTTTGGAGCACAAGGCAGTAGCAACTTCCACCTCTGCTTTCCTTAAAACCAAACCTGCTGAATGGTGCTATAACATCTATTCATGTCAGGTCTTCCTCACTACTTTTTGACCCCATCTTCTAGATACAAACACTAACACACCAAGAGGTATTCTCTATTGCTTTTTTTATGTATAACTCAATCCAGGCATATCAACAGTGCAAATCACCCATTACAATAATTAGACAGGAAACCAACCTTAAGAAATATCCAGATAAAGTATAATGTGATACATCATAATACTTTTTTAGAGATATTGTGGGAAGGAGAAGGGAGAGATAAGGATGGGTAATTGAGGGGCACTCCTGGGGGTCATTCTAATATCTAGAATCTATACACATTTTATATTATTTTGTGAAAAACTTGTATGGTTGTTCTATAATAAATCTCTCAATAAAAAAAGAAATATCTATACTTCCAAGTTTACTGTAACACTATCTAAAATGCCCATTTTTTTGTTAGAAAATATCTTTACTTTCTTTATTTATTTGTATGTGATGCTAAGGATTGTATACAGAGCATCACACAAGCTAGGCAAGAAGCAGTCTGCCACTGAGCTACAACCCAATGCCACAATAGCCATTTTATGAAAACACCTTAATATCCATCAAGGAATACCTGAATGTGAATATGTATAGCAAATATATATAAACAATCTTTTTTAGTTATTTAAATTTATTTTGAGATAAAGTGTAATAAGATGCACAGTCTTACCAAGATGTTGAGGCCAGCTTCAATTTTGTGATCCTCTCTCTCAGCCTCCTGAATTCTTGGTGTTAAGGAAAGCATAACAACACACCTGGGTTATCAGACAGCTTTTAAAAGAAATGTGCTTTAGATGGGAGTGCTGGCAAAGTTGAAGGCCAGCCCAATTAATTTAGCAAGATGCTCTCTTACAATGAAAAATAAAAATGGCTGGAAATATATATCACTGGACATGTAACCCTATATTTAAATCCCAGTAACAAAAGAATATTCTATCATTCACAATAACATGGATGAAGCTGAAGGACTACATGACATGAAATGATTGAGAAACAGAGAGAAACACATTGCATACTCTATTTATAGAATCTAAAAAAATAAAGATGAAAGAAAATTGTGGTTACTAGAGGACTTACATATGCATACACATGTATTAATAACATCCTAAAACTTTCCTCACAAGTGATGCTCCAAGATACTCCCCAGCAATATCCCAATCAATATTCTACTTTCAAGTAAATTTTTGGATATCAAATATGATATGATACTGTTATGTTTTTATTCATTTAGCATTACATTATACAGTGCCATCTATTTTGCTTAATATTACAGGACTATTTACTAATGGCTGAATAAACTACCATTATGAGTATATCATAATTTGTGATGGATATGCTGAGCTAAATATTCCTGTTTTTTCTCTTTATATGCATTACTAAACATAGTGATATACAATTTAATATTATACAACAAAAGAAAGAAACAACAAAATCAACAAAAACTAGGAAACTCTCTCCTTGGCCTGATTTCTTCTTCTTGTAAAAATCCAAAAGAGAAAAAATATAGCAAGTATACGCCTACCATTACAGGAAATCCTTTATCACCCAGTTTCAGCAGAAAGCAGCTTAGATGTAGAGTTACCCATTTTTTGCATAAAAGGTGAAAAGTGTGGAAATAGAACAGAGGTCAATTTCATGATATGCACATAACACTTGATGTGCTGACACTGTGATTTGTTTTAAAACTGACTTTTGTTTTCCAGTTTTCCTTTCGATTTTCCCTCTCCTCTTTTCTAACCATGGGAGGAACAAGATTAATATGATTCCTTCTCTTTGGCTAATTATTTCTCCTTCAGCTCATAAAGAAATGAAAAGACTTCAGGGCTGGCACCAGAAGATCTAAGAAATAACTGTCTCTCAAGCAAGAAGACAAGTAAATTATAACTGCTGACAGGACACAGAGCATAGCCTTACAATCAGTTCATTAAAGGCCCATTGGCCCCCAGGACTGTTAGAATTACAGCCTCTGGGCCAGGAATCCCCTGTGTTTCTCCTTCATCAGCAAAGCAATAAAACTTTTTTTATTTTATCAAAACCTTGTCTGCAGCAGTGGCTTGGCAGTTACAGTACTTGCCTGGCATGCATGAGGATGCAGGTTCAAACCCCAGCACCACATACACAATGACGTGTTGGAGCAACCAAAGCCACATGAAAAACTAAATAAAATTGGTTCTCTCTTTCTCTCTCTCATTGTCCCTCTCTTAAAAAAATGAGGACACAGGTTCAAACCTCAGCACCACATACACAAAGAAGTCTCTTTCACTGTCCCTCTCTCTTAAAAAAAAAAAGTTCTCATTATTGGATCAGCATTAGGGAAATGGACAGCAAAAAATTTCTTTATAAAATCTTTGAGTTTCTTGATTTCCCTGTATTTAAATGCATCTTTAAAATAAAGTTACTTATTACACAAATCTGATTTCAATACATTTGACAGGCTTGAAATGGCCCCACAGCATAAAGAATTACAGCTTCACAAAAAGTCATCAAATTTCCCATTCCATCAAAATTAGATATACATTTACCTTTGTATCCCAGTTTTCAATGTGCTGTAGCTTCTTTCACTATAGAAGATCCTTTCCATGCTTCATAGGAGTGGAATGTGACTCTAGCAGAGGAAGCTCCTCAGAGAGAACTATGACTTCAACAATATCATTTTATAGGTTCATGAAGGGATGAGCAAGAGAGTGGGAATAGAAGGAATATCAAGATAATTGGAGGAAGGGAGTAGGGGGGTTATCAACCCAGTGAGAAACCTTCAACTCCCATGAGAAGCCCAACTAACATGGGGGTAAAGTAGGGGAAACATGGGATCAGGGAGGACCCAAAGATCATGAACTGGCATCAGTCTTGGCTTGCTCTGAAATTATGCATGTATTCATGAATGTATAGCAATGATTCCCTCATATATGTAAGACTATGTTGAATGAATTTAAAAAATGAGAAAAATGAGACCTTTGAATTTGCATAGTCTACTAGAATATCAACCGTTTTTGGGGAAACTGTTATTCTAATATCTGGAGTTGTCCTGTTGTGCAGAAATTCATATATATGCCTGAAAATTAAATATCAATACCAAAACAAGTGTAGCCTTAGTTTAAAAATTTTTGTGGAAAGTAACCTATATCTTCCATGTTAGAAAATATTTTTATATCTCTGAAATACTCTTGATAAAATACATAGTGTATGACAAACAGAATGAAATTAGTGAATGCATGTTATTTTTTTTCTGAAATGACCAAATCATGGGCACTGCTGAGTGGAACACAATTTTGACTTATGAGCAATGTCAGGTCATCTAACCAAATGGTAAATTCTTTCTCAAATATTATGCTCATTTAGGGACTGGATAGTCTTCTCCATCATAAGGAACTATATTGGGTCTTCAAATCTGCTTGAAGTGAGTTTTGCCTTGAAAATATCCATGGAAATTCACTGGGACAATCTTTCTAGTTCTTCTGAACAGTTTCACAACACCAAGGACACAATGAACAAGAATCATCTTTGCCTTTCCCTTCAATACTAGAACCTAAATGGCTAATTAATAATGTATCCACAAGGAACTGAAACTAGAGTTGTGGAAGATAATCCCAATATTCCAATACATGATCTATTTAGATGAAAGCTATACCAAGATATTAAGAAATTAACCCTGATTTCTGCCAGAGGAGATATCCTACAGTAGCATTGTCCTTGAAAATTAAACATAACACACATGTAAATATGAAATTTTAGTGGTTACACAATAAAGGAAAAGAAAACAAGGCAACTGCAAGGATTGCACACCCAGACCCCACCCCACCAATGAGTATGTCCAAGACTCCAGCCCCAGGCATGGGGGACACCTCTGAAAATCACATGCATGGACCCGGCCCTGCCACTAAGCATGCCTAGGACTCTACCAAAACTGGCAGATGTGAGATCCCCGAGGACTCTGTTCCCAAAACCTGGACAGCCACGGATCTAGTCCAGGATCACACCCCAGCCACAACAGGCAAATGAACACCCTGAGGACCCTGCACCCAAATCCTGTCCCATAGCTTCATGTGCCCAGGACTTTGGCCTTGACACCAGCAGGCTCATAGGAGACCCAGAGGACCATTCACCTAGACCCCACCATGCCACTGAGTGCTTATATGAAAAATCAGGGGGTGCTGGAGTGGTGGTTTAGCTGGTACAGCACATGCCTGGCATGTGCAAGGACCTGGGTTCAAACCCTAGCACCACAAACACAATGCAGTGTCTGAGCAATGAAAGCCACATGAAAAATTAAACAGAGTTGTTTCTGTCTTTCTCTCTCTCTCTCACTGTCCCTCTCTCTTAAATAAATACAATATCAAGACATCATGAATAGATAAATTTATGCTCCACCTCAAATACCTACAAAAGAAAGAATGAACTAATGCCATACCTAGCAGAAGGCAGGAAATACTCAGAGCTGAAATCAACAAAATCAAGAATGAAAACATTATAAAAAGAATCAATGAGATAAGTAGTTGTTTCTGTGTAAAACTAAATAAAATTGAAAGACCCCTAGCAAATCTCACTAAAAGAAGGAAAGAATTAAAGCAATTCAACCAAATCACCAACAAAAAGGGAGTGATCGTCACTGATCCTTTGGAAATCTAACGGATTATCAGAACACAAGTTGAAAAACTATGCACCTCCATATTGGAGAATCTCTAAATTTCTAGACACGTGAAACATCCCCAAACTGATGCAGGAAGATTTTGAAAACATAAACAGCCCAATAACAGGCACCAAAATCCATAGAGCAATTAAAAGCCTTCCAAAGAAGAAAAGCCCAAGTCCTGATAGATTTCCCACTAAGTTTTACCACTTCTATGAGGTGAAGATAACACTTTTCCTTATTCAGCTACTGAAATAAAATGAAAAGGAAAGAACTCTTCCAAATACTTTTTATGATGCAACCATAACTCTGATAATGAAACTCAACAAAGTCACATAAAAAATAAAACTATAGATCATACCCCTGAAGAACAGCCACGCAAAAATCCTTAATAAAGGTCTAGTAAGCCACACTCAAAAACACATCCAGACCAGCTATCCAACTCCTGGCTATTTTCCCAAAAGAGTTAGAATCAGTATATTATAGAGAGACAGCTTTATCAATGTTTATAGCATCTCCATTTACTATAACTAGACTATGGAACCAACCCAGCTACCCCCTCACTCAATTCGAAAACTTTGGCACATATATACAATGGAAAACTACTCAGCTATTAGAGAAAATGATATTATAGCTTTTGCAGCCAAATGGACAGAAATGGAAAAAATTATGCTAAGTGAAATCTCCCAATCTCAGAGACTCAAAGGCCATATGTTTTCTCTCATTTGTGGAAGCTAGAATACAACTGGAAACATTATGATAGATGGCTAAGCTAATAACCTCAACGTGTATCAATTTTTACACAAACAGGGGGAACCTTGTCTAGGATACCTGGAGATGTAGAGAGGGAGGCAGAGAGGAGGGAGGGAATAGGAAGGAGATCAAGGAGACTGGAGGTAGGGAATATGGGTGAATCAACTCTGATAGAAACTTCCGACATCCATGAGAACAAAGCAGTATAATTGGGGGAAACATGGAACCATGGGGAAATGATTCCCCCTTAATTGTAAGTTCATAGTCAATAAGAACAACAACAACAAACATCAAGAAGTTGATTAATTACAATCAAGCAGGCTTCATTCCACAGATGCAAGACTGGTTCAACATATGCAACTTCAATGAAACTTAAACTGAATTAAGGACAAAAACCATATGACCATCTTAATTTAAGATGCAGTTAAGATCACTGAGAAAATTCTGAATCCAATTATCATCAAAACTCTGGAGAAGATTGAGATCAAAGGAACTTATTATGATGATGTGAAGGTCATATATGCCAAACCCTCAGCTTTTATAATAATAAATGGAGAAAAGCTGAAAACTTTTCCACTCAACTCAGGACCAAGACAAAGGTGCTTGCTTACACGACTTTTATTCAATATAGTCCTTGAAACCCTAGCTGGAGCAATCAGAAAAAAGAAGGAAATCAAAGGGATAAAAATGGGATGACAGCAAGTCAAATAATCACTTTTTGCTGATAATATGATCCTATATCAGGAAGATCCTAAAATTTCTACTGGTGGGGCTGGAGCTGTGGCTCAGCGGTTACAGCGCTTGCATAGCATGCACAAGGACCTGAGTTCGAACCCCAGCACCACATAGACAACTGAGTTTTGTAGCAACGAAACCCACATGAAAAACTAATGTATGTTTATCTCTCTCCTTCTCTTTCTCTCCATCTCTCTCTCTCTCTCTCTCTCTCTCTCACTGTCCCTCTCTGTTTAAAAAAAGAAAAAAAAACTTCTACTGGAAAAATGCTTGGGCTTATAAACAGACTTAGCAAAATAGCAGGCTACAAGTTCAACAACCATAAAATAATAGCTTTCCTATATGCTAACAATGATAGGGCACAGAAGAAGAAATCAGGAAATTGGTCCCATTCATAATATCCTCAAAAAGAATAAAATACTTTGAAATTCATATAATAAAAGAAGTAAAAGGCCTCTACAATGAAAATTATCAAACAATGAAGAGAGAAATAAGAAGACATGACAAGATGGAAAGACATTCCTTGTTCTTTTTTAGGCACAATTAATATAATTGAAATGGCCATTTTGGCAAAAGTGGTATAAAGATTCAATGCAAGCCCCATCAATATACAAATGTCATTCTTTACAGATATACAGAAAATCATTTTTCAAATGCATTAGAACAACATGACACCTAGAGTAGACAAAAGATTAATAAGCAAGAAAAATGAAATAGGTCATGTCAGAAAAACAGATCTAAATTTATACTATACAGCTCTAGTCACAAATACAGCATAGTACTGGCATCAAAATAGGAAAGACCGATGGAATAGAATAAAAGACTCTCAGGCAAACCCACAAATCTTAAGCATCTGATTTTTGACAAAGCGGGTCAATATATAGCATGGAGGAGAGACAGCCTTTTCAAAAAATGGAGTTGGACAAATTGGACAGCCCTGTGCAATAAATTAAATCCTTACCTCTCACCTTGCCCAAAATTCAAATCAAAATGGATCAAGAAATAGGAATTAAACCAGCTATCATATCAGTACTAGAAAAAAAATTAGGAGAAACACTCCTGCACATGAGAATTGGCAACAACTTCCTCAATAAGACGCTTAAGGAGAAAGAACTGATGTTAAAAATTAATGAGTGGGATGCCACAAATTGGAAAACTTTTCCTCAACCAAGAAATTGATCAAAACTTTCAGAAGTGGGAAATAACCATGGCCTCTGATTCTTCCCACAGGGTATTAATAAATTGGAGTTCTATTCATCTTTTAGAAAAAACAATATTGTGGTCTTTGAAGGAAAATGAATGGTAACAGAACAATTCATGCTGAGTGAAATTAGCCAAACCCAGAATGTCTAAGGCTGAATGTATTCCCTCATTTGTGGAGGCTAGACCTATTCCCTGACTTGGGTGAAAAATAGTCAAACTCATGTGTTAAACCCACCAAGGGCATAATGACACATAATCTAGGAGAAACATAGACATGTAGAGGGTAGGGGGGAAGGAAGATGGAGAGGGATGTGTTGCATGGGAAGACAAAGTGATCTAGAGAGGCAATCAATAATGTAGCATATTTTTACCCTCCAAGATATCTAGTGGTATTAATCATTTACTTCTAGAAATTTCACAAATTCTTGGCAGTAGCAACTTCCCCTTCTGCTTTCCTTAAAACCAAACCTGCTGATTGGTATTAATAACATCTATTCATGTCAGGTCTTCCTCACTGCTTTCTGACCCAATCTTCTAGATATAAACTGTGACACACCCAGAGATATTCTATATTGCTTTTCTATGCATACCTCAATCCAGTCAAGTCAAGAGTGGAAATCATCCATTACAATAATTATAGACAATAAACCAAACTTAAGAAATATCTATACTTCTAAGTTTACTGCAACACTATCCAAAATGTCCATTTTTTGTTAGAAAATACTTTTACTTTACTTATTTATTGTATGTGATGCTAAGGAATGCATACAGAGCATCTCACACACTAGGCAAGCAGTCTACCACTGAGCTACAATGCAACCTTATTCAAATTTATTATGAGATAGGGTCTTTTAAGATGCACACAGTCTCACCAAGATGCTGAGGCTGGCTTCAATTTTGTAATCCTCCATCTCAGCCTCCTGAGTCCTTGGTATTAAGGAAAACATATCAACACACCTGTACTATCATTTGGCTTTTCAAAGAAAGATGTTATAGATGGGAGCAGTGGCAAGGTGGAAGGCCAGCCCCATTAATTTAGCAAGATGCTCTTTTAAAATGAAAAATAAAAATGACTGGGGATGTATCTCACCAGAAATTTAACCCTACATTTAAATCCCAGTAACAAAAGAATATTCTGTCATTCACAATAACATGGATGATCCTGGAGGACTTCATAATGTGAATTGATCCAGACACAGAGAGAAGCACATTGCATGATCTATTTATGGAATCTGGGAAAAAAGAAAAACAAAGATGAAAGAGAATTGTGGCTATGAGAGGACTATGTCTAATAATTTTACATCATATATTTAAAGTCCCAAGGACAATCAAATTTAGAAGAATGAAGGAAATTTGTGAGATGATGCATTTTATTAGCACATGAATTGTACATATTAATAGAATTCAGTGTGATATTTTCACATGTGCATACACATGTATTAATAACATCCAAATAACTTTCTACACCAGTGATGCTCCAGGATACACTCCAGCAATATCCCAATCAATATTCTACTTTCAAATAACTTCTTAGTTACCATATGATATGCTTTTATGTTTTTATTCATTTAGCATTACATTATTAAATGTCATCTATT
>PVKS010031184.1:0-23684 GCA_004027875.1 Aplodontia rufa
TTAGCACCAAAAAGTCCAAGAATTCTAAATTTAAACTTGACTTTTTATGCCATCGTGAAGGCATACTTGCCAAGGTAGAAGGACAGCATATGCATTGGTTAATTAACTTTTATGGTACATCTCAAGTATTTAGACATATGGTATACTAAATTTAGAATTCTTAGACTTTGTAGTACTAATTTATACTATAATATGAGTGGCAGATTTGAGGAAGTAGCTTTTGGCAGGGGGCATGTCACAATGTCTTGGTGAAAGATACAGATAAATGATATAGAAGCCCTAGAACAAACATAATACTTTATAAATTAATCAAATACGATGGTATATGGGCCTCCATTATATATTCTTGCCAGGAACTCAGAAATGGATGGGCCAGGCTTAGCCCATGGGGAAAGGTTTGTAAGTGCTGTTCCTGGTGTAGACTGCCTGCCCTTTGTCTCAATTTGATGCTCCCTGCTCGCTTCCTATCACAATGGCTTCTGCGTCTCCGCAACCAAAAAGGAGCGTGGATTCAGATTCACAGTGGCTGGTCATTGGGTTGGAGTAGAAATTAGAGTTCATTCTTAACTCTGGCATCTCAACATACACTGGGACCTTAGTATCCCAAAACTGAGTTGTAATTGTCATGCTGCAGTCCCACTGAGCACAACAGTCATGAATTTTCCAGAAAATGTAGGACATGGCTAATACTTGTAATAGCTTAGAAAAGGAAGAAGTCTCCACAAGCCTATTATCTACATATTTGCTGTTCTCGATGTCTTGACTTAGTGCATAGCTTTAGTTTTATAGGGAGAGAATTATGTTGAAGCCATGAGTTTTACTGTAGCCAATAAATGAAGTTTCTGGGATATCTCCTTGACAGCTCCAAGGTGAAGGATAAGAATTCTGGTTCTTGGAAAACATTTGAATGGGTTTGGCAGCTAACTGTCTGAATGATGGCCTGCAAATAAAGAAATCTCTGCCTCTCCTCACGACTTTCATGAGGGGGAAAATAAGGGCACAGTTCTATGGCAGGGCAGGAAATGAAGAAAAGCTTTATAACAGAAATGATGTGGGGAATTCTTTGTGTTGGCCACATACAATGTCCCAAAATAAAAATTGGACAGAATCAGTTTAACTATTTGGGAATACATATGTGACTTTATTACTCACCCAGAGTGCTCAGCGAGGACTCGCCACGGCTGCAGAAAACAAATGCCAAAGAGCTATTGTGAGTCTGTGGAGTCTATCCCTCTCCTCATGCTCTGGAAGCAAAGGAATTGACACAGCATTGCAAGAGTATATTTGAAAAGTTACCTGTTTCAGGTTTTTGGGAAAATGAAATGTCTTCACAGGTGTTGTGTTTTACTTGGACAATTTGATTTTCTCAATTATGTTAATTCTTTGATTTTTCGGTCCAGATATCTGTAAGAACTTGATATATTTCATCTATTCCCTTTTCCTTCTCTACCACAATGTTTGCTTAATGTTTATACTGTCAACATTATCCAGATGCAATATGTGAAACAGATACACAAGAGTAGTAATCAATCTCTGACGTTACAGCTCAATCTTTAAGTGAGCTAAGTTGACTTACAAAGTCATGTGCTCTCAATTTCTCACAAAACAAGGCACATATTGAATAGCACAACCGTATTGCTAATTTGTGACGTTTTATCCACACACATCTTTTTGTGTTCTCTTGTGTCTATGAAAGTGCACTTGTGAGACCAAAGATCCTGTCCCAGACTTCACATACAGGCTTATTACCTGAGAGGCATGTAATATGTGACAGGGTTTGGACATCTTGCTAGAAACACAGATCTGATCTGCAGTTTACAGTTGAAATAAAGATGCTTATTCATTTATTAAAGTGAATGCTAGTGTAGTCTAGAAGTTTTAGACCCGATGAACATTGCTAATGTAACCATGATAACTCCTTCATGAAGGAGAAAATGAGATCAGTGATTCAAGGGACCCAGAGAGCATTAAAAATTAAAGCTGAGAAATATATTAACTATTCACCTTTAAAATGGCTTTTTTTTTTTTTTTGTGGCAGGGGAAGTCTAGGGTTCTAAACCAGGGATGCTCTACCACTGAGCTAGCTATATAGCCCCAGGCTTTTTTACTTTTTATTTTGAGACAGGATATTGCTAAGTTGCTGAGGCTAGCCTTGAACTTGGGATCCTCCTGCCTCAGTCTCCAGAACTTCTGGGGTTACAGGCATGAGCCAACATGCCTGGCTTAAATAGCTCTTAAAGAAGGATTTTTAAAAGCAAAATAACGTGTAAAAATATACAAAGTCAAAATGCTAGTACAGTTTTTCCATTATTCTGGCCTTTGCCAAAGAAATACTATTCCTATTATTGCTTTTTTTTCACACAAAAAAAGCTTAAATTCAATTACCTTTCAGAATCTGCAAATAACATTGCTAACAAATGAAGACAATATATGTCTTTTTAATTGCAAGAAACAAAAAGTATAGACCTTGATCATGACTTTGAAGGATAGCCTAACTCCTGATACATCAGTATTTACCAGCTAATTTGGAAGCCTGGGAACAAATCACCCTTTGATTTTCGGTGAAATGTTCACTCCCTGGCCTGTCAACAAATCCCTCTTGAGATAGTGCCCTTTTTACCCTCACATTCAGCCCAGCCTTGTCTCAGCATGGAACAACTTGCATGACCCAGGAGTTTTCAACGAGTTCTGGGAGCTGTGAGCATCAGGCATGTTTAAATATGATCCGGAGCATAGGAGCTTTTGGTGTAGGCTTTGTGCAGAGATAACAGTTTACGTTAGATTGATTATATGCAGACCGAGAAGTATATCTTATGCAACAACTTTCAGGAGTGCTGAAAGATAAAAATCCCATTTGCTGAATTTATATTGGTGGTCTCTGACGTGGGCAATGCAGGTCTGCAAAGTCCTTGTAAATCAAAGATGTAATGAGGGCCAGATAGCAAGCTCACTTAACCGTTGAATGAAGTCAGTGTTTCCTTACTTCAGACTGAAGGATGGCATACTCGTTATCTAAAACCTTATGATATCAGGTTGAGAGAAGTCTTTCATTTGTATCTGTGAATGCAGAATAGATAGCTGGAAAGTTACATGAACATTCCTGGTGTTACATACCAAAATTTTAAAGCACATTTAATTTATTATAATAATCTCCCTAGAGGGCCATTAGTACTAAAGATGAGCTGCTATTCAAATTCTTCCTTGCTCCTTTTTGCCACCAGCCATCTGGGCAAAGAACAAAGGCAACCCCTTAGAAGCTAATCAATTCTTTAACTGGAGACTGGGCTTTCAGATGGAAAAGCAATATAATTCCAGGAAGCAAGAACAAATCCAGACCCAATAATCCTGCCTGAATAGAACATAAGCCTCACGAGTAAAAACACCTTTGCGTCTAACGTTCCATTAACCCCAGTTTTATAGGCAACAGTTTATTTTATGCCATTAGAGCTATTTCCAAGTGTTTTAGAATATGATGCATTTCAATATCTACAAGATGATCAGCAATTCCAGTTTTATAAGTGGGGAAACAGTAAGATTATGAGGACCTTGGTGTTAAGCCACAAGCAGTTATTCTCTATCTGGCCATAATCAACATGCACACATGCAACACACATACACACACACACACGCATTTATACTCAGACATATTCACAGACACACACATACACTCCCACGTACAAATGCACATATATACATAACAAGCACCAAGATCTAAAAGAAAATGCTGTCTGCATTACACTGGAAGAAAAATAATCTGGTGTGCATATTTTAAATTTTTTTACATTCAAACATATTTAGTAATTCCAACAGGCCAAAAGAAGTTGTTTATTTAATATATTTATTGCTTGGCAGAAATACTTAGGTTTATTTTAATGAAGCCTCAAACACATTTTGAATAATCATTGTAAATGCTACAAAATTAAGAAGCAGCTCCTCAGCCAAGACTTTGACTTATAGTATGTATCTAATAAATGTCCTGATCATTTTTTGTACTAGGGATTGAACCCAGGGCTTACACACTCTGACTGAGCTACATCCCAGCCCCTTTTTATTTTGAGAGAATCTTGCTAAATTGTCCAGGCTGGCCTCATATTTGTAATCCTCCTGCCTTAGTCTCCCAAGTAGCTGGGACTACAGGTGTGTGTCACTACCTTTGGCTCTGATTGTTTTTATTTATTTATTTTTTTAGAGTGAGAGATAGTAAAAGAGAATTAATTTTTATTTTTTATCTGATTTTTATTTTTCTTCCACTTAGTTGTATATGTGGTGCTGGGAATCAAACCCAGGTCCTCACGCAAGCCAGGCAAGCACTCTACTGCTGAGCCATCTCTCCAGCCCAATTCTGATTTTTTTTTAAAAGAGTGAGAGAGAGAGAGAAAGAAAGAATCAAATTTATTTAACTTTTCATGTGACTTTTGTTGCTCCCACACTTTGTTGTGTACGTGGTGCTGGAGTTCAAACCCATGTCCTCACTCATGTCAGGCAAGTGCCGTAACCGCTGAGCCATTGCTGCAGCCTCTGATTGTGTTTTAGTGCCTACCTAAAATAATATCTACTTCAGTCTAAACCTGCTTATCTCTATTTATTCCCTCTTAAAAGTCCACTAAAATGAAAGTAGAAGGAAAAAAGCAATAATGATTATATGGTATATCCCAGGGACAAAGGAAACATCAGAGAAGCAAAGATATTAACAACAACTGAAGGTGGAAACTGGAAGTGAGAGTGAAAATTGATGCAAAGGCTGGAGATCTCAGATACCTATGTGCTTACAGGAGAAGCAGCCACAAGACCCAATCAAGGCACACCATGAGCAGGGAAAGTCTGGGAACTTCAAACTCATGGTGTCTATGAATGAAAGGTCAGTGCAGAAGGGAGAACAATAAAATTGATTCTCTCTTCCTCTCTCTCTCTCTTTCTATTATTTTTTATTAGATGGATATAGAGATACAATTGAGGGGGAAACATCAAACATTCAAGAACAAATGTATATATACTTAGTTGTCCAGGGCTAATGCATATCATGGATGCCCAGCTTGGGTTCCCCCTGTTGCTATTTCCCCCAGAAGAACTCCTGAATTAAATGGATACCTTATGAAGGACAGAGATCTCCTTCTGAGATGATTCTCCCATATTCCCTTTCTCCAGTCTCCTAGGATTTCTTCCTAAGCCCTCCCCCACCCCATCCCCCTCCCTACGCCTCCAAGTATCCTAAGGAGTCATCTCCCTGTTGCATTGAGAATCATACAATTTGAAGTTATTATTAGCTTAGCTGTCTAACATACTGCTTCCCCATGTATTCTAGCTTCCACAGATAAGAGAAACCATTCGGCCCTTGAGTCTCTGAGATTGGGATAATTCACTGAGCATAATTCTTTCCATCTCTATCCATTTGGCTGCAAAAGCCATAATATCATCTTCTCTAATGGATAAGTAGTATTCCATTGTATATAAGTACCAAAGTTTTTGTATCCACTCGTCGAGTGAGGGGCATCTGGGTTGGTTCCATAATCTAGCTATAGTAAATTGAGCTGCTATAAACATTGATGAAGCCATATCACTATAATATGCTGATTCTAACTCTTTTGGGAAAATACCCAGAAGTGGGATAGATGGGTCATAAGGTGGTTCCATCCTTAAGTTTTTGAGGATTCTCCGCACTGCTTTCCAAAGTGGCTGAACCAGTTTGCAGTCCCACCAGCAGTGTAACAGTGTTCCTCTTTTCCCACAGCCCCTCCAGCTTCAGTGCCATCAGCTTTGAAGGCTGCGGCTGGCAAAACCAGATTCTTCTCCACTACTATTGAGTATTGTGCTGCAGCTCTTAATGGTGGGCTGTACCCTCCAAAGTCACAGCTGACACCAGCAGCTCAATGTTAATTTCTTTTCATGTTTTTGTCTTTCAAATCATAAGTATGAAATCCACAGACAATAACAGCAGGCAAGAGTGAATGAAGTAGAATTTACTCCAGTTTGAAGAAAAGAGGCAAAATTCTCACCAGGTGAGAGGGAACCAAATGGCAAGTTGCTGCCTGAGTACACTAGTCTAGGGGTTTATATCATTCTTGGGTCAAAGCTATTGGTCTAAATTTATGCTAATCAGGTCTTGGAAAAGTACCAACACTTAGTCCAAATTCACGCTAATCTGATCTTAGAAAGTATCTGTGCTATTGGTTAGAACTTTAGTAACGTTCCTGCGTTCTCCATTTGGGTTGGCCCACACTTCCATTTTCCTGCCACTCTTTAGCTAGTTGGGCCATAGCAGTTGACAGGTCAGTGCATCCTGGCTCGCCTAAGCCTTGGCTCGCCTAAGCCCTGGCTCACAGAGCCTCGGCCTGCAGCTGTTGTATGTGATGGACTCCACGCAGCTACGGCCCATTCTCACTGCCTGTGCACACACCTTTCAGCCATTGCTCTGAGTCTGCTCCTCAGCAGGGATTAGTGGTCTGGCTGTGCGTCTCAGCACCTGGAGAGCCGTGCTGACCAAGATAAAGGCTAGGATTCACTATGTACCTCATGGAGAAATATTTGTGATACATTTAAATAAAAAGTAACAGATTTGCAGAATGTGATACTACTATACCATTTTTGAAAAAATAAAATATGCACATATGTATGTATATATTTGTAAATATGCATAGTAGTTTATTTGGAACAGAGTGTCTGCAAAGGTAAACTCTAAGGTGCTCTCAGTGTGGAGTGAGACTGAGAAGTAGGAACTTTTTATTAAAAGTTTGTAATAAGTATTTATTTTCAAAGTGAAATATCTGAAATTTATTTAAGTTGTCACTAATCATATTTTGATAGTTTCTTTAATTCTGAAGGGTCAAAATTCTTATCTTTGGTATTCTTAACACTGAGTTTAACATTGCCCTAGTCAATTATAAAATCTGTCAATCTTCAGTTGAGAACAGATTGAATAAAAGCAACCAGGTGCTATCAGAGAAACCACCCACTTTGAGATCCTGAAACTTGTGAGTTGAGGGCAAACTGTTGGGCAAAGAATCTGAGAAACCGGGAAGCTGCTTTATTGGCAGCTACCAACCCAATAAAATCTTGACATGCCCACATTTCCCCAGCTTGCAGTCCAATAGCATTCAGGTGGGAGCATGCCAAGCAAGAAGGGCAATAAAATCTGAGTAGATCTCTTTGTCTTCCTCTGGTGCCAGTGTCCAAGGCATAAGCCAGCTGAAAAGTAGCACACCGGCTTCCCTGTTCCATACACAACCTTTAGCAGAGATTCCTGGACACACAAATCCCATTGTATTATCTAAGGCCCTGGGTGGACTTTTTTTTCCTAAATTAACAAAAGAAACATTTCATAGGAAGGGAAAAGATTGACCAAGACTCTAAACTTAACTTCCCACATTTGTTTTTTAATGTATTTACAATTTTGAGGTAGAGTTTCATTCAATCTTTCCCTATTCCAAAAATTTAATGAAAGAGGGAAAGGTAGCACCAAGGAGCCTTGGTCATCATGCACACCTAGTTGTGGAGTGAGGGTTGTTGGGGGTTTTATCTAGGAGGTGTTGTAGGCCAAGCATATGGTTGGCTATGCACTCAGAGTGGGCAAGTGAAAGCATCAATGCTCCTTGCAAAATCCTCAAGTAAGCAGAATTTTTCATTCTGGTTATGCCAATGTCTGGAATAATAAATACAGATAGGAGGTAGACTCATAGTTCAAATAATTTGTTGAAATTAAGTTCACAAACTCAGCCTGTTTCTATTTGTGCAGTTGTTAACCATAAGGATAGCCGTAACCCTTGCTGGGCCTTAGACAAGTGCCTTGCCAATCACTCCTCACATCATCCCAGCCTTGGTGGCTAAAATTAGTTGACACTGCCCAAGCATCCAAACTATGATCGATTGTCTCAACTTTCAGGGCAGAACCTTGAGTTTGATTGGCAGATCAAAATGGCAACTATCTTGTTGGAAGGGCAAAGGGTGCACTGTGTCTGTATCTTATGATATAAACAATGCTGCAAAGAAAATACCGGAGAAACCAGAATAAAAATAAACTGGAAAAAAATACCACAACAATTAAAAAGGCTACTGCATAAGTTTAAGCATGTAAAATATTTAATAAAAATCTTTCTAAACTTTAAGTACTAATAATTCTTCATGTATTATTCAGTCCAAAATAATTTAAAATGCATCAAAATTATGTTTGTGTCTTAAGCTTTTTGTCAGGCTTTAAAAACAATAATCCAAGGTCTGTGATCTAGAAGTCTGTGTCTACAGATATCTAAGTCTCCTAGTAGTGAAATATTTAATAAATTTTGCGTAGAATAAATAATGACAAACTTCTACACACAGATTTGTATTAACAGTCAGGTGTCTTGGCACTAGGTGAGACAGTGAATGACTGTATTTTGGACTTAAATATTTTTCGAAAACTCAGATTTTACTTTCTTTTCTCAGTTGAAAAAATCAAATTTCCTATTCTTTCCTTATCCCATTCAATTTGGGCTTTTATTCCTAACTTACAGATGAAATTTCTTTGATCAAGGTCACAAATGAACAAGGTGTTGCCAAAGCCCACCTCAACTATCTTCCCTTAGCCTTTAGGGAGTATCAGATGTTTTTCATCATTCTGCGCTACTCAAAATACTCAGCACTGTAGCTTTCCATGACACTGCAATTGGTGGGCGTTCTTCCTCCCTCACCGACACTCTTTTTCTTTAATTTTTGCAGGCTTTTCCTCTTTTCTCTTAGCTGGGAGTGCACTGGAGATCTGTACTCCACCTTCCCTCTGTTTCTTTCCCAGGGAGTTCTCACCCCATCCATGCCTGTTAATAGCATGTCTACACTGGTGATTCACGAACTTCTATTGGTCAGGTTCAACAATCTCTTTGGCTCTAGACTCATATATCCAGTAGCTACTTGACAATTCTAGTTACCTAATTTTCACTACATACTTTCATGGGCCAAAAAGATCCCTATTTCTCTGTCTCTGGCTTTTTCACCTTGATAACGGCATCACTGTCCATAGAGTTTTCAGGCCAAAAACTCAGGAGTCAGCCTTGGTTCTTCTTTTTTCTCCAACATTTCATCTCCAATCCGTCAACCAGTTCTCTCAGCTCTACTTTAAACACACAAACCAATTCTGACCACTGCTCAACTCTCCTCACTGCTACCACCTTTACCCAAGTTATTCTCTTTCCTCACTACCACATCCTGGTACCTGGTCTTGCCATCTCATCCTTGCTTCCATCCTTCAACAGAGTCTGGGTGAACTCTTGGAATATAAGCAAGACTTTGATATTCCCCTGCCTATGGTCTTCCAAAACCTTCCATGTGCAATCAGAATAAAATCCAAATTCTTTAGAATAGCTTAAAAGGTCCTCTGTGATCTGGCTCTGCCAACCATACCAACCTCATCTGCCCTCATTCCAGCCACACAGGTTTCTTTTCTTTCTCTCAAAAGCACCAGACTTGTTCTGTCTCAGAGGCTTGCACCTGCTATTCCTTCTGCTCAGGAACCTCTTTTCCCAGATCTGGGCCACTGCAGATTCCACAGGGCTGCTGGAAGGGTCAAAAGAGTTAACACAGTCAGCCCTCCATATCTACTGACTGCATGTGTGCATTCAGCCCACTTCAGATTAAAAAAGAAGTTAGGCACATGGTGATTGCATCTGGATTAAACATGTAGACTTTTTACTTGTCATTATTCCCTAAATGATAGTGTAGAACAACTGTTTATACAACATTTACATTCTATTAGGTACTATAAGTAATCTGGAGATAATTGGAAGTATACAGAAGGATGTAAATTCTACCCCATTTGTAATATCTTGGACACGGAGTGGCCCCCAGAAGCTCTTGTTTGAGAGAGTGCAAGGATATTCAGAGGTGAAATAATTACATTATGAGAGCTGTGACTTAATTAGTGGATTAATCCACTGATATGAGTAACTGGATGGTAATTCTAGGCAGATAGGGAGTGAGTAGAGGAAACCGGGCACTGGAGACATGGCTTTGGGGTTCATATTTTGTCTCTGGTGAGTAGAGCTCTCTCTGCTTCCTGGCTGTCATGTCCTGAACTGTTTTCCTCTGCTATGTCCTTCCACCATGGCGTTCTGCCTCACCTCAGCCCAGAGAAATGGTGTTGGCTAACCATGGACTGAAACTCTGAAATCATGAGCTCAAATTATATTTTTCTTCCTCCAGGTTGTTCTCATCAGGTCATTTGGTCACAACAACACAAAGTTGACTAAAACACCATTTTAGATGAATGGCATAAGTATCTACAGGTTTCAGAATCCATATGGTGCCCTGGATCAAGGCACATATTTATATATATACACACTATGTAAGACAGTTAGAATGGTGCCAGGCATGTATGTGTTAGCTGCTGTCATTTAGTCAGTCTTCTTTTCAGTTTCAAATCAACTGTCAACAGAGATTGCCTCAGTGAAAGCAGGTCCCACCCCACTGCGTGTTCTCTCTGTAATGTTGTTCTGTTGTATTTTTTCACATCTGATTTTTACTTTGTCTAGATGATTTCTTATGGATGTGCCCTTTTTCTCCATTAGGGCAGGGGATCTGCCTGCCTCCCTTGTTGCTGAATTGTCACTGTCCAAAGTAGTGCTTAGCAGGTTGGATCTAATAAATGATTGCTGAAATAAATACCTTGGGATTCGTATAACCAATCTGCTTTGCATTGTTAGTTAGAAAGTGATATTTTGTTATTGTTCAACAAATTAAAAACATTGTCAAAATTTACAGTTTGGAGCTTTCCTCAGTCTGGCCCCATTCCTGAACAGCTGCTTCATATGAATTTTTTTCCTAATATCATAAGATTTGTTTCCCTCTTCCATGTGCAGAATCAACATTTGTCTTTTATATTTTCTGAGAAAAAATTCAAGAAACAAACACACAGTACTCAACAATTAACTATGCCATTGTTAGGGACAATGCTGCAGTTTCTAGAGTTCAGCATTAGCACTGGCAAAAGTTATGCCTTTTACAGAGAAAAATGTGGAAGAGCATAGCTCTTAGGTCTTAGGAAAGAGTCCTTCTTCAGAGCCAGCCACCATCCTAAGTTGAGTTTCATTCACTTGTGGGACACAGCAAGATGAGAGCTTGCATTCCTGTGCACCATCTCCTGAGCTATTAAAAAACAATGCAAGAGACTTTAATGGCAAGAGAGAGACAGGCGACAGAGCTCTTAGATGAACACTTGTTCCTAGAATCTGCCAAGTAGGAGTGCCTTGTGTGGCTGTGCTGTTTATGCAGAAGGAACCCCATTTAACATCCTGTGGTGTTATTTTACGTTCATTGCTTATTTTCTACATAGCATTTATCAAACATGTCAACTTTAAAGACACTCTTTTCATGAAGCTATTATTGAGGAAAATCCTATTAGTAAAATCTTTAGGAAATGATTCCTGCATACTTACCAGGTACACTGTGGCATGAGCACGTATGATCCCTTTGTGACTTTTATTGCTTATCTGTTTCTTAACATAGAGGAGAGGCCACGCCCTCTCTCCTTTGTGACTTCTCTCACACACCATTAGAATCCTTCCAGGTGGGTCCCACACTGTTCAGTAGTCCTCATTTTTTCTCTCTTATGCACTCTACTCTTAAAGTGATTGAGAAATGATACACATCAAGAGGATTACACCACATCTTCCTAGATTCCTGAGCTCTGATTCACTTCAGAGGATAGATGCCAGGGTTTCCTAGAACAGGCCTACAAAAACCTGGAAGTCCTTGGATACAATAGGCTACACAATTTGAGACATTACTGTTAAAAATACTTGAGCTTGGAATGAAGTATTCCATAGGCAGGCAAAAACATGCCCTTCCTGGAATAAAAGATTTAATTTCTAGAAAAAGCATTCTACATTTGTTTTTTCTCACTGAGCTCTTAGATCACAAGAAATTAAAACACAGAAAAATCTTATAGAATATTATCAAACAACCTCAATTTAAGAACCTTTGTTTGCTGATTACCTTATGCCAAGCTTTGTGCTAGAATCTGAGTAGAGAGAGGTCACAGTTCAACAGAGGGAATAACACGAACACTATTCAGTACCTCTGACCATAATTTGAGTGATCTGTGCTAACCTTATAATAAGAGCAAACATGAAGAGACTAATTCTGAGTAGAGCACTGATGGTTGGCATGGATCAGTCTTGGAGAAAACTGAGATCTGGTCATTCATCCAATAATTATTGAATGTATTGATCATATACTATACCCTTATCTGTACTTCATAGGGAACATGATACTTGAGTGAGTGGGATAAGCAGAACTTGAGAAGGATATTTCTGGCAGAGGAACCAGCACATGTGTCACACAAAAGCAACTGGCATGTTCTTCTGAGAATCTTGAGTAGTCTTGTGTGCTAGAACCAAGGCCATGGTGGGAGAAAACACTGGGAGAGAGCACAGGAGGGTACAGGAGAGCACAGGAAGGATCCAGAATGAAGGATAATTGAGCAGGAACAAGCCTGGAATAAAAGAGTAGTTAGGAACTGGTGTAATATTTTAGACAAAAGATGGTGCAGACCTAAATTGGAACGAGAGTGAGAATGGAGAATGAGAATGTCAAATTGACCACATTGCAAGCCTAACTTTATGTTAAATGTGTTTAAATGATGAGATGTGAGTTTGTTTTCACCTAAAATTGTTGACAACATTCTGAAATCCAAAGGCTTTACATACAATTTAAACTTTCAAGTCCTTTTTAGAAATCCACAGATTTATAGTACTGCGCTGTGCACATTACCTCATGATAACACTTGGCATGGCACCAAGAAGCACATGATCTTTTTAGATGATATACCCTCTCCCCTTAGACACATGCCGCTCCCCAAATCTAGCCTATTTTATTTGACCTGCCACACCCCTGTAAATATGTGATAGACAATAACCTCAGCCCCAGTAGTTGATGGACATAGGAAGTTGGGGGGGAGGGACACACTGAGCCCCTGTGGTTGATGGGGAGAGAGGGAGGAGGGGCAGGGGCTGCCCCAGTGGCTGCTGGGTGTGTAGGGAGTGAGGGAGGCAAGTCAGTTTCAAGAAGTGACAACCGCAGATGCAACTATGTGAGATGGGGGTTATGCAAGAGGAACAGGTTTGGGGAGTGAGATCGGTAGTTCTGTTTTGGACATGCTGAGTTAACCTATTATTAAATTAATCTATTTGCTGGTGTTATTAAATGAAAAAAAACTCATATAAGCTGTTAAAAACAGACTCACCATTAAAACCAACCTGCTAATTCTGTTTCATTCTGTCAAAAAAAGGCCTTCAATGCAGAATTAAAATATTCATAGATGTCATTTTTTATCAAATTTATGTTTGAGTTGTCACAAGAAATTTCTATCCTTCCCGTCATTATGTAAAGGAAAGTATTGCCAAAATAAAGGCAAAGGAAATTAGCTTTTCTAGTTAATGTCATAGGACATGAAACATTTTTGCTCTGATGGAATGAAAAAATTAGAAGATTATTTCAAAAAACTCTGTGAATTTAATCTTACTAGAAAGGAATATGGAGCAAGATGTTAAGAGGCTGATTTTTCCCCTGATGAGGAACAGTGCCAAGATAAATGAGTTTTAACCCTTAAATTAGAAACAGATTACTCATAGAGCATTCTTAGGTTACTCCACATTACAGCATGTTCTCTATCTCCATCCTTATCAAAGGTCCAGCTCTAGCCACACCTGGTTCACTGGGATGTCACAGAATCATCCAGTACATACCATCCTCTCCCTCCTCTAAATCTGTTCTTTATTTTAGTTTCTGTAATTTAATAATTGAGCACTCACTCGTTGCCTAATGGCTTTATTTGTCTCCTTTTACTTCTCTCACAAGGCAGCAAATTCACTAAATAAAGAAAACAAGAATGTTTCTTGTATGTCCCTAGATTTCTTTTTTTCTTTCTTTCTTTCTTTTTTTTTTTTTAGGAGAGGGACAGTGAGGGAGAGAGAGAAAGAATAATTTTTATTTAGTTTTTCATGTGGCTTTCGTTGCTCCAACACTTCGTTGTGTATGTGGGGCTGGGGTTTGAACTCACGTACTTGCACATGCCAGGTAGCTGCTGTAACTGCCTAGACACTGCTCCAGTCCCATGTCCCTTGATTTCTATGCTCAAACATTCATGGCTTTATAAATATTTTTGTCCATCTGAGAGCTGAGATTATGGAGTAACATAGCACAGGTTCTGGATGTAGCCTGATCCTGACTCCTTCACTTGCTAGTTATGTGCTAAATGCAAGTTATTTCACCCCTTTCTGCCTCAATCTCATCATAGTTACCTGTGTCATAGGGTTGCTGTGATGGTAACAATTAGTTAACATGTGGAATGCCATTAGTGCCTAGCATATAGTAAGTTATCAATAAATAATAGCTATGGCTATCTATAAATCTAGCCTCTGATAAAAGTTGTCTGACTTTGAGTTAATGATCACATCTTCCTTTGCCTCAGTTGTTTCTTCTGGAAAGCAGGGATTCTGATAGTACCTGCCACACAGGACTTCTTGGTAAAAGTACTCTTTGAGAGATGTAAAGTACTTGTGTAAAGTACTCTTTGAGTAATGCTTCAGTAATGCTTTGAGTATATACTAAAATGTTAGCTATTATTATAAGTATCATTGTTTTACTAATATTAAAGTAAAAGGCCAATTGGCTACTTATGGAGAGGGAAGTATGTTGGAATAGAGAAAAACCAATCAAGATTTCTGACGCTAGGTAGAAATGACTCCAACAGTTTTCTCATAGATTTTTAAATAACTCCTTTGCCAAGGAAGAATCATCAGATTATACAATAAATGAAAAACTGATCCCATGTGGACAGTTCAATTCAGCAAAGTGGCGAAAGTCCAGTGATTCTCATCAGTAACTATTGGACACAGACAAGGCTGAGAATTATCACTGCAATATATGGTTTGTAAAGCAAATTAGTAATATAGACAATATTTTTTAAATGTCTCATTACTTTTTAAATGGAATTGGGCTTCAGTACTTTAGAAATTAATATGCTAATTGCAAGCTCTCAGTTCCTAAATGTCTACTATTCAGAAATATATTTACAACCTAGTTTTAGTGATCTTGAGAGCAGAATGGATTTCTTTTAATACAACAAACAATATAAGTATTAGAGTTTCTGGTAAAATATTATTTTTAATTCAAAAAAATAATATTTTAGGGACTGGAGAGGTGGCTCAGCAGTTTCCATGCTTGCCTTGCATGCGCAGCACGTGGGTTCATACCCCAGCACCGTATATGCAACAAAATGTTGGAGCAGGGAGGGCCAAATGAAAAACGAAATAAAAATGATTCTCTCTCTCTCTCTCTCTCTCTCTCTGTCCCTCTCTCAGTTAAAAAAAAATGCTATTTTAACACCAACCCTTTGTCAAATTCTCTCCAAACATTATTTCATTAAACCTAACAATATTCTTGCCAATGTATATTACTATCTCAGGGTTTGTGGTGGTTAATTGAGATTAATTGATTTACCTTGGTCACTCAGACCATACAGTTGAGCCAGGATCTGAACTCAAACCATCTATTCTAAAATCCACATTCTCTTTCTATATAATGTTTTATTTACAAAATAATTGATCCAAAATATTCTGCCCTCCAAATATGTGTGAGTCAAATATACCAAGCAAGCTAATCACCCATTTTATTTAGTATATTTCATTCTGATTCCTGGCTATTTCAAAATTTAAACATATCCTCATAGGGCAACAAATTCCCTCTATGGAATACATTCAAGGAATGGACTACCTGCCCATGGAATGTATCTCAGAAACGTTATGCTCAGCAGAAAGAAGCCAGGTATAAGAGAATGGAATAGATGGTCCCACTTACATGAAGTTGTGACAGGCAAAATCTACCTATAGTGGTGTAAACCACATCAGAGTTTGTTGAGGGCAGGGTGGGAGATGGATCTATTGCAGAGGGGTATGAGTGAACTTCCCTAGGTGAAAAAAAAATTCTATATCTCAACTGAGGCTGTGGTTACACAGGTTACACATTTGTCAGAATTAACCAGTCAGTACATTAGAATGTAGAAACATTTGTAAAATGAAACAGAAAAGAGGATTTTATACACACACACACACACACACACACACACACAAATACATGATAACAGAAAAATTCTTAATATTGCAGCAATATAATAAATGTCTGTGGTCAATACTGACCCCCCCAAAAAACTGAGTTCATTATTTTAATATCAAAAAATAGAGTTTCAAACAATAAACATCACCATAATGTATAATATGAGACATTATGTATTAAGGAAAGAAAATCAACAATAAAAAAATAAGAAAAGATAGCAAATATACATATATGGGTATATTTAAGAGATAAAACTATGGAAATTAATTAATTAAAAATATAAAGATCCAGCAGGGCACTGTAGTGCATACTTGTGACCCCAGTGACTCTGCAAGCTGAGGCAAGAGGAGCGTAAGTTCAAGGTCAAACTCAGCAATTTAGTGAGACCCTAAATAACTCAGTGAGACCCTGTCTAAAAATAAAAACTAAAAAGGGCTGGGGATATAGCTCAGTAGTAAAGCACCTCTCGGTTCAATCCTCATTATCCAAAAAAAAAAAAAAGAAAAAGTATATGTGTGTGTGTGTGCGTGCGCGTGCGTGCATGTGTGTATCACAACACAAATCTTAGGTTTAAAAGCACATTGCAGGGAAAAATATGAAATATGAAGAACTGAAAAAAGACTACCTAATAAAACTTGTGAGAAACAGAAGAAAATGTAAACATTACCATGTTTTTATCATAAGAAAGACTGAAAACAGTAAGGCAATCTTCAATATAGAAGCTAGAAAAGAGAGCAATGGAGTAGTCTACCTCCCAAAAAAATACCCCCACTAAACAGAAGAAAGACCAGAAAAAGGAAAGAATGATAATAAATATAATAAGGACCAAAACCAAAAGATTAAGAAAACTAAAACTGATCTTTTCTATTATTTTCCGTATATTGCAAGTTCCATGGGAGCCTTCTTATATATCACTACATTTCCAGATTTTAACATACGACCTGACATATTGTGGACACAAAGAAAGATCTAAACATCAAGCCTTACAGAGATTATAACTGTTTCAAATGGGCACCTAAGGAATGAGCTTTTTTAACTTTTCATATTATAGTACAGAATGATATTATGACTAATGCCCGATAAAAGGAACTAGAAAGTAAAACCATCTTGTTTATTCAGATCAAAACTGATTTGGATAATCTACAGCCCACGAGCAAGTGGCTAATGCTGGAAGAGCTCCTCATGCTCTTTCATGAAATCACTCTGGGAATCATACATTGAGAAAAGAATGTTTATTCAGAGATTTTTCCTTTAAAATGTATTTAGAAGACATAGTTCCCAGGCTTAACAAACAAAGGCTATCATTTTAACAGTGTTTTGAAGGTTTGGAATATTATTGAAAACAAAAACTCTGGTGTTTCCCTCAGGAGGGAATGTGTAGAGATAAAACAGCAGAATCTGAAGGCAGAGGCGGAGCTGGGAAAGCAGGGTCCCTGGGAACATTCTTGTCATTGGGAAGGAGCAAATCTCATCACACAGTAGGGGAAGATTGCTAAAATCAGCTTGTGATTAATCGATGATTAAGCTGTTTGTAAAAGCGAACTTGCGTAAAGTATCTTCAGAAAAAAAGAAGCAAATCCGTGATTTCTGTACAAGGCCCAAATATTGTGGTTGAAAAAACAAAAACTTACTAAAGATCTTACCTGTGCTTTTTCTTCTCTTACCAACATATCTAATATGTAGGAACATATCATTGAATACTTGAATTTTTTTTTCAAAAACATAACTGGCTCATTCATACTTTTATGTTATTTTTCTGCTCAGTTTTTCTCACCTAGCTTAAGCCAAGAAACAGAGGCTCTTTTGTCCACCTGGTGGGAATACCTGGAATTGCAGGAATAGTTTTAGGAAGAACAAATTTCTTAACACAAGTAAACACAGATATTCGTTCCTGTGTTCAACCAATATTCGTAAGACACTAAAACACACAAGATGCTAGAATATAAGGATGAATTTCACTGGTAACAAAGTTTAAAAGATTAAGGAGTGTATTATAGACTGGTGGGGCAAAGGGTTCAAATTAAACTGTGAAACACCTAGCATATAGCATTCAATTATTGGATTCAAAGTGTTTATAATGTAATTAATGTTTGCTCTCTGTGAACATTTATCAGCATCTTAATTAAATACATATGTATTACAACAGGATTCCAGTTTCTGTGAGAAGAATTTTGCCTAACATATATCTCACAAAGATCACTTGTCTGATTGTGTCAAAGTGCTGACAATTTTGGGGGCCAGATTGAGTATCAATTGCTAATGATAGTGTCCCCCAACAACAACAACAAAAAAGTAAAGGAAGAAAAATGTGTGTTCTGATGAGCAATTTAAAACAGGATGAACATTATTCATTTTTCTTGGATACTGCTCAACTTCACCATTCCTCAGGGAAGGAAAAACTAGATTTCATTTTATTTTGCAACAGTGTAATCTAAAACACTCTAACCTGTGAACTGAAATGCCTCCCTTAAAATCTGTTGAAAACTGATTTTGCTGACTAGTTCAAAACAGTTGCAAATGCACAGTCTATAATTTAGGACCCAAGCAAATTAAAACAATTTCCTGGCCTGCCCAAGGCCACAGAAGTTGCTGTAATAGGCTCTGGAGCCAGGTTGCAAGGGAACTAGTGGATGCATGAAAAGCTTTTTAAAATACTCATTGTCTTTTATTCATATCTGTATCACTCAGGGAGACTGAATAAGCCAAGAGCCCATGTGTAGAAACTATCTGTTGATGAAAATACAAACACTCGGTTCAGAAATGCTCTTCACTCTTTGGACCCAATTCTGCTCTTGAAATAGAAGTCACTGATGTACATCTCTGTATGACCAGCCTCCTGACTTAGTAAATTAAAGGGCTGCACCAGGAATCCACTTTCCAAGCTGCCAATTTCAACAATCTCCAGCAAACCACTGATTAAAAACAGCTCAAGAGCTCAATAAGATTTAAATCCATATCATTTCGTTCAAGATTTTTAATCTTTATCCAAACATTATTGCACATATACCAGGTACCAGGTACTTTACTCAATTCTTGGGATTTGATGCAGTTAAAAAATTGCATTCAAATAGCTTCCAGTTTAGTGGTCTACAGCCTGCATCTTATTCTTTCTGAGTTGATGAATGCCATTTTCAGATACTTCCAGAACTGCCATGTGAATCACACCTTTTAAGTGATAATTTATTTGGCTTCCAAAGGATACATAAAAATAAAGCCTTCCAAAAATGGGAGAAGCTTGCTCTAGGAAAAGATTTCACTCATCCCATCCCTATTACCCTCCTTTCTAGAACAAGAAAGAGATGAGGTATAAGGAAGGAAGACTTGTTGACACCTAAGTAGTAACTGACAGAGGGAAAACTCCTCTCATCAAAGTGTTCAAAAGGGCTTGGTTTACTCCTCTTCCAAGGCACAGTGATCCAACTTTCAGACAAATCTCTCTTTCCATACAATACTCGGGAATTTGTAATATAAGCTAGCCAGTTACCTCCTCTGTCCTATCTTTTAATCCCATAACGTACGTTTAGGAGAGGTAGCAAAAGCTGTAAAATAGATATTTTTAGGAATTGCTTCTCTTTCTTTGCACTTTGGCTCTTAACCTCCTCTGGAACTACCTCTACATACTATGTTTCCTGTTCGTTTCTTAAACATTCTTATTTTTTTTCTAACAAAACAGAAAAGAAACTTGATTAGCAAAGCAAAAGAACTCTTACAAAAGGGCCAAATAACACAGGATCTTGACATTGGAAACTCCCATATCTTTGATTATTCTGGGCCTGAAGTTAGCCATCTTTGGGGCCCAACTGCCTGGGCAGTGAATGAGGACTGGAGAAATCAGGGTTGGCAAGAAAAATGTCTGTTCTGAAGTTTCCCGCTGCATGTTCACTAAAGACAGGACATTTGAAGTAAGAGCGTAATCGACCTGTCAAAAGCATTTTGACTTTGCTTAAATACCAGGATAACTGACAACCACTTTCCCCACAACTGAGAAGAATCTCCTAACATGAGAGGCACTTGAAGACGTGTTAAGATTTTTGTAGCTATTAACACATTCCTAAGAAAAATACTGCCAGAGACACAAGAAAGCCAAGGATAACAATCTTCTCTTTCCAATGAAAACGTTCACTCTGTTTGATTAAAGGAAGATGAATGAAGGGGCAAGGGCAAGCTCACCTCACATTCTGTGCTCCAGTTTGGCCTGCCTTGAGACCAAATTGCCTAGCTTAGGAAAAATGCAGTTTGTCTTGGAGTCCCTGAATTCCTGCAGGGAGATCTTAACAGACTGAAGGGCCTCATTCCCTGGCAACTTCAGCCAGGGGTGGGCAAGAGGGAGAAGGCATGGCAGAGCCATAAGTATAGTGTATGTGTCTCCCCCTCATTCCTATTCCAAGAGCTTCAAATAGAGGTGTAAATAATCCTAAGAGAACACAACCCTCTGGAGCAGGAGACCTGCTTCCTAGTCCTGGCTCCACAATCATTGTGGCTTTGGCCAACTCATCTGGTGCCTCCAAGCTCCAGTTTTCACTTTTAGTAAAGAAGGGGGATGGTTTAAAACACTATTTTTGAAACTAGGACTTGTATTCATTAGTAGAAAATAAAGCCATTTAATGGGTCACAATAGGAAGTTTTTAGAATGACAGGCTAGGACAGAGGAGGACAGGGTAGAAAATACACACTGAATCATATATTGTTTCACAAGACATTTAAAAATATTTAATTATTTTTAAAAAATGAAATTATGTTATTTTCAGGGAAATGGGTGGAATTTGAGATCATTATGTTAAGTAAAATAAGCCAAATTCAGAAGGTCAAGGGTTGTATGTTTTCTCTCATGTGTGGAATCTATAGAGTAAAAAGGAAAAGAAAGGGTGGGTAATGGCATGAAGAGCAAAGAGAAAACAGTAGAATAAAGGAAAGGAACAGGGGGTGGGAGGAAAGAAAGGAGGAGTAAGTACTGGGGAGGGACATTAGCCAAAATATATTGTTATATTGTGTGTGTGTGCCAATGTGTAACAACAAATCCCATCATTATATACAACTACAATGCATCGATAAAAATGTAGAAAATATTTTAATTGACACATAATACTTGTACATATTTATGGGATATGGTGTCACATCTGAATACATATATAAGGTGCAATCTATTATATATTATATATATACTGTATATGATGTACAATAATCCAAGTAATTGTGTATCCATCGCCTCAAATATTTATCATTTCTTTGTGTTGGGAATATTCAAATCTTCTCCAGTAGCTATTTTGAAATATTCCATTGAATAGGATCAACCATAGCTTCCTTACTCTAATATATAATATCAGAAGTTACTCCTGAGACTTTTGTTTCAGTAATTTGGTTGTGTGAATATTTCTTTTTTTATTTTATTATTTTTTGTTTATTTTATTCAGAAATTTATTTGTTGAACAAAAAAGCTTCTAATGAAATAATATATATAGACATTATATATACAAATTCTGAAAATTAGATTTACCCCCAAGAGGCCTCTCAATTACCCACCCTTATCCCTCCCCGTGCTCTTACCAGCACATCTCTACAAATGCCTTAGGTTGTATGACATTACATATTTGGATTTAAAATATGATAATAGACCTCCTTTCTCAATGGCCAGGGTCTAGCTCCAGCCTCCACAGATAAGTGAAGACATTTAACCCTTGGTTCTCTGGGTTATGCTCATTTCACTCAGCATAATTTCTTCCATAGCCATCCATTTACCTTCAAAGGCTGAAATATCATTGTTTCTAATTGCTGAGTAAAACTCCGTGGTGTATATTTGTATAGGTGTACATGTGTGTGTTGTAAAATATAATTCTGTTTATTGAATTTAAAAACAGAAGGTCAGTAATTGCTGGGTTATGTGATGTCTTAAGTTTTCTATAGCTTTAGTTATCTGGAATTTAATGAAATACACCATTCTGGTCAGTCTATACTATCATAAAATAAACTAATATAACCAATGTCTTCAACATTAGAGGTATCTACTTCCAGAGCAGCATCCTGGACACCTGGGGCTGTTTGCCTGATTCGCCAAAGGAAGAGGGGAAGGAGAGATAGTCTAATGACCACCAGGGAATGCTGTTTAGGGAATATACCACTACATTGTGAAAGCAGCGGAATATACAGCTACATTCTGAAAACAGTTGTTTTATGGATGCAAGTCAAAGGTCTTGTGTCTCAAACACACTTGAAATAAGAAAATAATCTCAAGAAGTCATTGAAATGCCTACTTTGTTCACTTTTTAATTTCCTGACTGTTGCACCATACCCAGGACACCACGGGCACTCAATAGATATTTACTGGAGTCTTATAGGCCTTTGCTTGCCTGGGAGAATACTCTGTCAGTAGCTTTATCATTTGTTCCTCTTAATGAATTAAGGACATAAACAATCTGGTCTACTAGCCAGAACTTCGTAGATAGCACCAATTCACCACTAGGAGGCTTGAAATAAACATAGAGATTTAGTGACTATTAATGTTCTCTGCTCACATGATCACTCCTTCCTCTCTGAATACTTTATTAGCTTGGCTTTCAAAACACAGTGTTCTCTTGGTTTTCTTTTCTTCTCACTGGTCTTTTAGATATCTTTTCTAATTCCTTTTCCTAATGTCTTTTGAAGACAGAATGTAGCCTCAATTTTAGCAATTATTATTATTGAAATTATTATCACATTGATTATACAAACTGATGTTTCACTGCGCCATTTCCGTACATGCGTACGTTGAGCTTTAATCATGTCCACCCTCCCTTTTCCTACCCATTTCTGTTCCCATTTTCCCCAACACCCTCCAAATTCCTAATCAATCTGATTCTACTTTCTGGTAATCTTTCTTTGTTTCCACATATAAGAGAAAATGTGCAGTACTTCCCTGTGTCCAGATTATTTTGCTTAATATGGTATCTCCCATTTTCATGAAAATGACAGAATTTCATTCTTCTTCATGACGGGTACTCCAATGGATATTTTCTTTATCCAGTCATCTTTTGACAGGCACCAAGACTAATTCCATGTTTTGGCTACTATTTGTGAATGGTGCCAAAATAAACATGGACATGCTGACTTAATTTCCTATGGCTATTTATCCAGGAGTAGTATAGCTGGATTATATGGTAGTAGCAGTTTTGGGTTTTTTTTTTTTATTTGCTCAACACAGTCTTATGTATTGGAGGGAATTGTTGTTTCACATTCATGTATATATGGATATTGACAAAGTAAGTTAAGGCCAATCCTAGTCCAGGATCTCCCCGCTTTGACCAATCCCTGCTCCTATGTCTCCCTGCTTCACCCCCATGTTACAGACAGAATAAGCCTATACATGTGCATTAATTTTTGAATTTTCTGATTCTCTTTGCCCACCTATGTGTAGTTGGGCTTCTCATGGGAGTTGAGAGTTCCCAGCAGCAGTATAGCCCCCCAATCTCTCCCTCCAGTTGCATTGCTCTAGTTCCTCCCTCCCCATCCTGCCCCCCTCCCTTCTTCCCCCAGCTTCACTGTTATGGTTCCCCCTGCTTATGTGAAAGTTCACCTATGTTGAGTTTATTTTGAGCTTAGCTAATTTTCAATCTGTCTTGGATTTTACTCTAGCTTCT
>PVKS010031185.1:0-23682 GCA_004027875.1 Aplodontia rufa
CTCCAGAGTGGCAGGTAACTGGAAGCGTGGCCTTCCAGGACCGGCTTCAGGCACTTGGCAATGTGCATCCCCAGAGCCAGGCTGTTGATGTTGCTTTCCAAGAGGAAAGCTGGGGATGTGGGGAAGGCCTCCAGCTTGGGCAGGCTGCAGAGACGGTCAGATAGACCTCAACTGCTCTGGACCTCCAGGTCATCCAGCTGTCCCCTGGATGGAGTCTTGGGGCTCTGGAAGGCAGGGGTCATCCTGTGGCAGTAAAGGCACCTGCAGAGTCCACCCTGCTTCCAGCAGGAGGTACTGCAAAGAGAAGACCCTGCCTGCTGGGATAGATGAATCTTAAAAGAGGACAGCATGGTCCTGTCTGGCAGAGGCTGCCACCGACTCTGGTCAAGATGTGCAAGCAGGAAACTGAGGCCTTGAGCCAAGCTTCGGGGGGCAAGGGGGTGGGGTGGGCTTGTTGCACTCTGCTGAGGCACGAGGGCCAAGAGGGGACCTGGGGCTTCCAGTCTAGCCCCCCCAAGACAGGTGGGGGCCAGACACCATAGAAGGTCAGGCAAAGTAGGCATCGGGGTGGCGGGGGAGGAAATGAAGGTCCTGAGCCAGGCCCTGGGGCTATCAGAGCAAAGGCATCACAGAAGGTATCCAGGAAGTGGAGTCACCAGTAAGGACCAGAGGGCTCTTCACCTCTGCCATCAGCCCAGGAGCCAATACCCCAATGCCAGCACAGGGCCACGGAGTGCCAATGACAGGAGGGTTTCATTCATTCAGACGCTGATGCCACTTAGAGACCAGATGTGGGACTCCAGGAGAGGGGAGCTCCAGGTAGAAAACTGCTCCCTCCTATGCCCTGAGGCTGCCCAGAAAAGGAGCCCCCTCCAGAGCCACAGGGAGACATGAGCCAAGGTGTGTGAGCACCTCCCAGAGCGGCCTCAGGGCCATGGCGTTCTCCCGCTCCCTCCAGAGGGCTCAGGTTCAGTCTGTTTATTCGCACCAGCCTCCAAAAATGTGGGAATGGGCTTTTTTTTTTTTTCCATTTGTTTCCCAGAAAACAAGACAAGATGTAAAAGGCCCAGAGGAAGCCAAGAACATTCCTTCATTCCCCCAAATATCCAGGTCTCACTCCCCCGCGTGGCTGAGGTCCTGGGACCTTCCCGTTCTCTGGCAGAGCTGGCTGGGCTGCAGGGCGGGCCAGCACCAAGCCAGAGAGAGCAGGCTGGGGTGGCCGTGGCTCTGGGCCTAGCTGTGTGCGTTCCTCTCTCTTCAAGGGCACTGACTTCTGCACTCACGTGGGTCCTCCAGGCCCAGGAGGGTCCAACACAGGTGTCACCCTCTAGCTGGACGACAGGACATGACAGGCTCCTTTTGCTTCTCGCTCAGTTTCTGGGACTGATGGGGAAAAACTGGGGTGGGTGCTCAGCACTTCCCTGTTCCTCTTCCAGCAGAGCCCAGAACCCTGCAGGGACGGGGACGGCCCCTCGCTGGGAGCTGGCCCTGGGGTGAGAGTACATTGCCAGTGGCGAACTTCCCGCTCACATATGCCTGCTTTGAAACCAAGGGTTGGGAATACTTGAGTCTCTGGCCAGCCATACACCTTCCCCACCCTGTCACACAGCCAGGTGTCAGGACCTCCCACTGGGCCACTGGGGAGCATGACCATGACGACAGTGTGGTGAGGAGCTGGCCTCTTGTCCTGGCTCTTCCAGCCCCCAGAACATTGCTGGAGGAGCTCTCCAGAGGCACCCGCCTGCCCGCCCATGGCAGCCCACCCTATTCAGGGCTTCAGCCCTCCCCAGCCTGGTGCCCATCTACACTCCTTCTTAGTCTTCCTCTCTGCTGACAAGCGGGCCCCTGCATAGTCAGTGCTGCCCTGGCCTAGTGCACATGTCACCTCTGCAGGTGGCTGTCCCATCCTCCTCTCCACTGGGCTGCAAGTCTGTGGGAACAGGCCAATCTCAGAGCCAAGCCCCCCACCAAGCCTGGTGCACATCAAACGCCAGCACATACTCGGTGCAAGATGCACTGAAAGAAGGGAAATGGAACACAGGATGCAGGATCGTCTCATGTGGGACAGGGGTTTGAGTGCAAGTTCTCCTTTTCCTACAAAGTGCCCCCCTCCAGCTCCCCAGACACCCCCACAGAGAAGCCATGAGGTTGTAGGAATTAGGGATCTGTGGGGGTTGGTGTGTCCCACACATTCTGCAGATGGGAGCAGTGAGACTGGGTGAGGTTGGCACTGTAGGCTCTGCCCGTGCCATCTGTACCTGGGGAGGGAAGACTTTGCCCAGGCACTTCCCAGTGTCCTGAGGACCCAGTCTCCCATGCAACTAGGGCTCCTCCCAGGTAGGGCCCAGGCACGAACTCTGGCGCTCCCTGCTGGCCAGCTTCTGCCCCATCCTCCCTGTTCCAGGACAAGTACCATGAGCCCCCTCCCCCTCACACCTGGCAGAGCCCGTCAGCAATGGGCAGCCACCTTGCCCTCCACATCATGTGGGATCCACCTCTCTGTCCTGCACTAATGTCTCCCTGACTACCAACTCAGTCCCAGGACCAGCCACCATCTGAACAAGCAGCCTGCAGCCTCCTCTCTGGGCCTCCTACCTCCTCCTCAGCCTCCAATGGCTAAAGGGAGCCCCCTAAAGCAGATGGTTGACCCCCACGACCCCCAACTCAACTCTCAGCCATCCAACAGGAGTGAACTCTGCAACCCTCTGGGGTTACCAGACCTCTGTAACTGGCCTTTCTACCAAGACAGCTGCTCCCTCCAGGCTACATTGTCCCCCAGCTGGGCTTGCCCCAGATCCTTCCCAAGTCAGATCAACATCACCTCCCCCAAGACCCCACCACCTCACCTATCCTAAAGTGTGCCTCACAGCATGCAGCACTGAGATCACAACCTTTCCTCCTGTGGCCCCCAGGATGCAGGCCCCACAAAGACAGGTCTTGGTGGCTGATCCCCAGTATGGGGCCTGGCACACAGTGGGGACCAGAATGGATGCCTGGCTGGATAGATGGCTGGATGAACCAACAAACACCAAGGCTGCCTCACCAGTTCTTGTCCAGAACCCTCTGCCTGGGGGTCATCTCTGCCACTGTCCCTAAGGCCTGGGGAGCCAGGTGTTCCCAGAGTGCTGGATTCCGACTGTCACAGAGATGGTGTCAGGAGTGGGTGACAAATGCAGGAATGGAGTCTGGCAGGGAACTGACCTCAGATTCTTCCCATTCTCAGGCAGGTCACCTTATAGTTTAACTAACCCTGAGCAACCCTACTCCCAGGCCCTCACGGGCCTGCACTGACCTTTCAGTGCCACCAGGGGGTGCCAGTGCCCTGCCTGGGACCTGAGACTGGAATGGCACTGAGGAGCAGGGAGCACCATGCACCCCTCTGGGAGGGGGTCTGGGCCCCTAAACTGCCCTGTGCTGGGCCTGGCTGGTCCAGGGCCCTTCTCTCGACCCTCCCTGCTACCCAGGGGAAGACTTGGAATCCAAAGAGCAGCCCCAAGCTTGGGCTGCAGAGGTCTGAGTGCCAGCAGCCCCAAGGAGGGTAAGCTTACTTGGGGTTGCAGGTCCTGGGCTGGCCCCTTGCCTTCCCTCCCCGCCCCAAGGGGCACCAAGGGCACCAGCCAGGACTGCCACAGGGCTCCAGGCCCTGCCCTTCCCTGAACAGATTGCTACACAGGCACGCTGTGTGTGGTGGGGCAGGTCATACATGCCTCCCCTGGGGTGGAACCCAGTGGATCTGGTTTGGTGGACAGGGGCCAGGTGCATCCTCCTGCCTGCAGGCCTGTGCCCCAGCAGCTGGCTATGCTGTGACATATTCCCAGCCCCCCAGATAGCCTCTGCCCTCCAGGGTCCTCAGGCAGAGGGCCTCACACAGCTTCCTGGGCCCCTCTGACCACATGTGGCTGGCACTGCTCATCCACAGGACTGGACAGCCCCCATGACAGAAGTGCCACCTCAGGCCTTGGGGAGACAGACTCCACTTGTGGGAGAGGACCCTGCCTTGAGATGGTCAGGCCTGGCCAGGCGGCTGCCTTCTCCCTCGGGCCCCAGCTTCACAAGCAATCAGACAATGGCCCCTCTCCCTGTTCCTGGAACTGAGTGTCCCCATTCTGTACTTGTTGCAGGCGACGAGATGGTGTTCACTCAGGGCTGAGCTGGCGCCCTGCTACTGCTGGGGCCAGCATTGTACAGACTCAGTCCCTATGACTTGATGCTGTGCCCCCTCAACACTCCGACAGCCCTGAGCTCTCAGGCTTCACGCACACTGACCGAGACCTCTCCTGATAATAGTGCCCAAAGCTGCCCACTGGACAGGGACCGGAAGGCTCTGCCCCTCGCTGGTATGGTCATAGAAGCTTCCCACCTCTCTCAGGACAACCCTCCTTGTTCCTGGGGATGTCACCACACCCAGCCCAAGGTAACCCTGATTGTGGCCAGTGCCCAGTCACATGACAGAGGGACATGGCCCAGACCTGCCCTTGCTGACCATGCCCTCCACCCCCAAGCTCTGTGTCTCACCCACATCCTGCACAGTGGGGACTGACCTGGGTGTGGGGAGCAGCCAGCCAGTGCCCAGCTCAAGACCCTGCTGCGGCAGTGCAGGCTCTGGCTCTGTGGGTCGGGTAGGTGGATCCCAGAGGTGCTGGGCCAGCAGGAGGGATCCTCCTGCCACAGGCAACAGAGGCCAGAGTCCTGGCACCTTCCCCTCAGGCTGAATCCAAACAGTGCAGTTTGTGCGCTGCCAGGAAACAGAAGGGCATTAGGGCCACAAGCAGTGCAGCCCAGCCTGCTGCCCACCCCTGTCCACAGCAGCCCAGCAGCTCAACCCAAGGCAAACAGGCCACTGGCTGAGCCCTGCACATCTCCTGGGCACTTCCCCAGGCACAACTAGCTAGCTCAGTCCCTGGGCACTGTCCGCTATAACAACAGCGTCCCTGTCTACAGAGGGGCGGGAACCACATTAAGGGGTTGGAGGATCTGACAGGAAGCCGAGGCCAAGTAGGCCCAATCAACGCCTGCATCCCTGGCCCCACTCACAGGGGCAACCAAGGGCCATGCAGGGAGACCACGCAATGCAGGCACAGGCGGGCCTTCAGCGGGCAGGCCACGTGGGGTACTCTGTTGGGGCAGAGGCTTGAGAAAGAGGCTCTGGATGAGCTGTCACTTGCCGCAGGTGGGTACTGGCCATCTGTGGTGCTGTGTCATCTCCAGAGCAGACTTCCTCTCTAAACGAGCAGCCACAGACTTCAGGAAAGCAGGTGATGGTGTCCCCTTCTCTGTACCTAGCCTTCTGCAGTCCCCCACCAAGGGCACTCAGAGACACCGAGCAGGGGCAATGCAGCTGGGGTGGGGTGGACAGGCCAGCACATGCAGACCCTAAAGAGTGGGGGCCTCATGGTGGGAGGCGGGAGGCAGGGCCCCCACAGGTCAGGGGACAAGGATCCAGCACACCGATGCAGAGCCCTCCCTTGTCTGTGCCCTTGGTGATGGGAAGAGGGGTCAGAGGCACACGCAACAGTCTCCAGCCACCAGATGGACAGAGCTGCCCTCCTGGCCACAGACCCAGAGTCCCCAGAAAGGCAGAAAGGCACAGAGGGCTGGGGCATCCCACGGAGCACAGGGTGGTGGGCTCGGGCCTCTTGTCCAGCTGGGAACAGGCCCCAGGGCCCAGGCAGCATCAGGGAACCCTCTGCCCTGAGCTCACTGCCCAGGACCACCAGTGCACAAAGGATGCTTCAGGGCGTGGGACGCTTGCTCTTTTCATGAGGAAAGGACTGTCTGTGGGAGACATCATGGTGCACATGGACGGAAAGGAGCTGAGGCCAGTCCTGCAGTCCTCAGCAGGCAGGCAGCCAAATCTCGCCCTTCCCTTCCCAGAGCAGGAGCTCACCGCCAACCCTTGGCAGCTGAGTCCACGGATGAGACAGAGCAGGGCTGGTCAGGCCTTCCCCAGGGAGTGGGCAGGTGGCAGGCAGGCCTGGGAGGAAGCCTATCAATCCTAACCAAACAGTGGACAGTCCCCATGGTGGGGACCTGGTGCCTTAAAGCCTTCGGAACTGCCCCATTAAACAGAGTGACCACAGGGCTGCCCAGGCTTCTCTGCCCTAGGCCTGCATGGGCTGGTGGTCTCCTAAGTAGGGAAGGGGATCCCCAAGTTAGGGGGACAGGGATGCCTGGGCTGATTGGGTCCCGGCACTATGGAAACCTGACACCCCACAGGAAAAGGAGGCTTCCTGAGACGCAGTGCAGACAAACCTCCCTCCAGAGACCTCTGACCAGAGCACTGGCTGCTTATGGCCACGCCACGGCTGTCCCACAGATTCACGGGCCCCACCCTACCATGGAGGGACAAGCTTCCCCTGCTGCTCCTGGTTCCCATGAGGTTGACCTGGGCAGAGGCTCCCTTGCGGCTGGAACCCATTTATGAGGCCATGGGCCCCTGACTGCCACCTCCTCCCCCAGCATACCTGTCCTGTTATCAGCCAGCTCCTCGTGATGCTGCACAGACCCTGGCGCAGCCGGGCACAGAAGGCCAGACCCTACTCTGGAATGCCTGGAGCCAAGACCCGGGAGCAAAGTGGGATGAGCACTCCAGCTTCCTCCCTCACCGTCCCTCGTTAATTATCCTGCTGGAAGCGGGAACGCAGCACGCCCCCCGGAATTCCGAGAGCCGGCCATCAGTGGGCTGCCTGGAATTTGCCTCCTTGAACAGCCATGGCTCCGAGTGGCTGTCGCTTGGGAAGAGAGGACACAAGGTACCAGCCAAGCTCGGTGGCCCAGGCTAAGAACAGGAGCAGCTCACAGGCCATTCTGCTGGAAAGACCCTGCAGGGCCATCCAGTCCCTGCCTCTGAGCAGTGTCATGAACAGACCTCACAGACAGCCCATTTGCCAGGGCATGGGTAAGCTCCCCCTCCAGTGGCTCAGAGGGGCTGGGCTGGAGATGGCAGTGCAGCCTGAGGGGTCAGCTGCCCAAGCAGGCGCAGAGGCTCAGAGACACCTGGCCTGGGGGGCCCCAGCTGCAGGACAGGGTCTGCAGAGCTCCAAAGCAGCTGACTCAGAGGGAGCAGGGGCCTCTCCTCTGACTTCTGAAGTCACTACTTTCACTCTGGGGTCACAGACTGAGTGTGTCACTTACAGTGTCCCATCTGACACACGGCCTCTATTTCCCAGGGAGGAAACTGAGGCACTGAGGCGCAGCAAGGCCATACAACACACCCAGAAAATGGGCAGGATTTACTGCCAAAACCCTCAGGGGCAGCACACCAGGAGCCAGGGCACCTGGGACCTGCTGTTGCTGTGACAGCTGGCAGGCTGGTGCCAATCACACACCTGTACATGCCACCAGGGGCCAGAGGCATGAGGAAGAACTGCCACAGGGCTTCTCCAAGCCCAGTCCCTCTGGATGGCACAGAGGACTTGCCCATCCCAGAACCGGCCCCTGAGAGTGGCTCCAGGAGCCCCAGGCCTGACTCCCTGATTAGGGCCCCCAGTTGCCTCCCCAAGACCCAGGCTCCTCAGAGGCCCTGCCTGGCGGCCGTGTTGACAGCTATGAACCAGCAACTGACCTGGGCTGGAGTCAGCCCCTCAGGTGCAGGTGATGGACCCCACCCCAGGACCCACCTCCAGGACCCCTCATTCCCCTGCCCAGGACTGGCACCAACATTGACTCAAGGTGGCATAATGCCAGGATCTTCAGGGACCTCAACAACGCCCCCGGACACTGCCCTCTGGGACCAACTGCAGCAGGACACAGGGTCTCTGTACACTCACAGCCTGGGTCTGAGAGTTGCTGACCTTCTGGCACACCAGCCTGGGGTCAGCTCAGCAGGGGCTGCTGCTGAGGCCCCTCACCAGTGCTGCCATCTGCGGGACAAGGACCATGCAGACAAGGACCCCAGGAGTGAGACCCTCCTCTGCGCTCACGCAACAGTGGGCTGCACCCTACCGACTCCTCCAGGTGCTGGCCACAGCATTTCCTGGGTGATGAGGACATGGCACCCTATTGGCCAGGACGCTAGCCTCTGCTGTGAGCATCCACTGTGACTTCCAGGCCTCGACAAACATTCCTGACAAGGGTTTAGCAGTTGGTCCAGGCACCTCCAGGGGGCCTACAGACCACCCTGTTAGCTAAAGCAAGAATGGCGGGGCCACAAGAGCAACGGCTCAGGGTTGCACATGACTGGAGGAGGGTCCTGGGGTGGGGTCCATCAACTGCACCTGAGGGGCTGACTCCAGCCCAGGGCAATTGCCCTCAAAGACAGGAGTACCCACAGCACCATCCCCTCCCTTCCAGCCCTGATCCGGCTGCCCTCCTGCCAGCACTCTATGACATCAATACCCTTCAGCCTCCTGACAGCAGGCTTCTGCCACATCGGCCACCCACAGGGCTGCGGGCGCCTCGGGGGCGGACACTGTCCTCCATGCCTTCCGGAGCCCTGGGCTGGGGCTTGACCCTCTACCCCTGGAAAAAGCCTGAGCCCGAGGTCTGAGAACCCAGCGGGGAGGAGCAGCCAGGCATGGAGGCTTCTCTACGCAGTGCATGCTGCCTCCAGCACCTCAGCTGGGCTGAGCCTTTTCTGTGCTCTGAATAGAGAGCACTCAGCCTCGCCTTGCCAGCGGGGACTGTTGAACCTGGCACCACAGCTTCTTAGCTGGTGGGCAGAGGCTGAGCTTCATGCCAGGGCTGCCCGGAAAAGGTCTTCCAGGGCCTGGGTGTGACCCCACAGCCCCAAGCACTCCCTGGGTGAGCTCCTGTCAGGGCAGGATGGCCCTGGGGACCCAACACAAGGCATCCGGCCACAAGGTACCCCAACTCTCTAAGCTCCTCAGAACCCGTCATAAATCACCAGTCAGACAGTGCTGGGCTCAGTGTCCCCAGTTGTGAGGTGGCACCTCCCCACCTCTGCACACTGGCCATGGCACACACCTGGACGGCCCTGCCACTCAGGGAGTCTGGACAGCCCTATGGGCCATGGATGGGATGCTGTGTTGAGGCAGGGGGAGGACAGACTCGAAGGACTCAGGAGGCTGAGGGGCAACTGGGGGACAAATGTCCAGTCAGTCAGGGAACACAAGCCTGGCACAGCCCAAGAGCCAAGGGGCCTCAACCTCCTGTGATACAGAGCCATCTACTCCAGAGCCTCCACTGCTACTGTCCCAGCCACCTGAGGAGCCTACCCACCTATCTGAGGGGCGAGCTCAGACCCCCCACCCTCAGGGCCTCTGCTGTAGTTGTGTACCTACCCCTGAAGCTGGCCCCGGGAGCGCCACACAGCCCCATTGTGCACCGCCCAGGCCAGGTTGGACCTAGCCACTAGAGAGAGACAGAGGCGCTTTGTGGGTGGCAGGGGAGGGGGACAAACCTGGTAATTAAACAGTTCACTGGGTGAACATGAATATCCTTCCCTCAGTCAGCCCCTTGGAGAGAAGTCTCCAGGACTTGAGCCACCTGGGCACACCTTGCCTGCCCAGTCCACCCTCCCCTCCACTCCACTCCACTCCACAGGGCAACAAGAGGCCACTGCAGGCCACCCATCCTGCATAGGCTTGTGCACAGCACGGGCTCCCCACAGGGTGGGTACAACTTAGGCAGGCACGTGCAGTTACGCAGGAAGCCAGGGCTCGCCACCCTTGTGCAGGTGGGCAGGGAGCAGGGCAGAGCTAGCTGCTCTGGGGTAGAGGGCCATGGAGGCTGCGGTGCTGGTGGGGTTTCCCATTACCCAAGAACTAGGCAGAGCTTCTCCAGGCCTGAACCTGAGGGCAGCCCAGACCCAAGTGCTCCCAACCAGCACAGCCCTACACCTGAGCCCAGGGCTGTCTCCTCTGCCGACAGCCAGCACTGCTCTCAGAGTCAGCCTGGCTCTCAAGACAGTGGTCCCTCAAGATGTTGCCCCCCATCCTGTCAGCATTCCTCCCGCACAGCACAAAACATCCACATGGCTACGACCCCTGACGAGAGGTGGGCCAGCACCACCAGCAGCACCTCCATAGTGCCCTTCTGGCCACTGCGGATCTTCTGAGTACTCCTGGGAGCCCATGCTCAGCAGAGACGGGAGGCAGAGAAACACTGAGGCCAAGGTTAGCCTGCCTGGGAGCCAGCAAGCAAGGTCCCTGGGTGTGCTGGGAAGCCAGCCTTCCATTGCATGCTAGGATCCCTCCCCACACCAATCACAAAAGGTCTCCCTGGGTGACCTCCTCCAGCTCTAGCCCCAAGCTGGACACCTTCTGTTCCGCTAAGCCTAGGGACAAATGTACAGCCCACGATCAGGATCATAAACTGAGACCACATCTGCAGGACAAGAGCTCGGACGGTCCCCAAGGAGTTGCCAGGGGAGATAAGGCTGGCCATTCCCTTCCCACCCTCCCCACCCTCACAGAGGGCAGAGTCCCAGGGCAGGGCCTCTGCTCCCAGGCCTGGTGGAGGCGGGTCACCAAGCCCTGCTGGGTGAGGGTCAGACTCCCACCCTCAAACACAGGGCAGCATTGAGGGCAGCTGGCAGCTCTCCGTTAATCCATTATCCCAGTTTAGAAACAGCCACCCTTGGGCCAAGGCCAGGCGTACATGGCTTCACAGGACCCACCCAGCTCTGCCTTACGCCAGGGCCCCTCCAGGGCTCTACTTCCCAGCATAGCCACAGGGTCCCACCAGCTGCCATAGCTGCCTCCTACCACCACCCCAGTGACCCACACCAGTCAGCTTCGTGCTCACGAAGGGAGACCAGGCTCCTCCTAGGGCAGAACAAGTGAGGCCCAATCCTGGGCTGGGAGTAGAGGCTAAAGGCAGGACCACTCCTGCTGGATGGGGTGGGGCCAGGCAGGGACACACCAGCACCCAGGGGCACTTGACAGGCCAGCAGAGGCAGCCCCTGCACCCACCCCACCCAGACAGGCTGAGACCCCAGGATTCCTGGCTGACCCTGTCTAACCCACCCAGATCTCCAGGTCCAAACCACTTCTCCACATTCCACAGCTCCCAACCCCCAAATTTGGAAGTTTGACCTGACTCCCCAACACTGCACCTTCCCTTCCCTGGCCAACAGGCCCACCTCCTCAAGAAGCCCTCAGGACTCACTCTGGCCACTGTGGACCCTGTGGAATAGTCTCAGAGGCCTGCCCAGCCTGCCCCTTTTACAGGGGAGGAGACCCAGGCTGAGAGGTGATCCAGGACCAAAGAAACACCCAGGCCTTCGATCTCAAAGCCTGCGGATCTTCTGAGTACTCCTGGGGGCCCATGCTCAGCAGAGACAGGAGTGGGGTGGGCAGAGAAACACCAAGGTCAAGGCCACAAGATCGGCTGAGACTGAGTCACAACTTGCAACACAAAGGACAAGAGTGACAGCAGGTCCTATGATCTTGAAAGGAAGTTTGCCTGGACTGTCCTCTCCTTGATGATTCAGTGCTAGCCAGCCCTGCAAAGCTCAGCTCACACACACGTTCTGGGGTAGGCACCTGCCCACATGGCACGCTGCAGTGACTCCACGTGCCGAGGAGGACAAAGCTGGATTTCAGCCAGGTGAAGACCTTCCTGGCCGGTCTCATGGACAGATGTTAGGAGGGCCCCTAGAGGCCTTAGAAGGGCTGGGTTTCTCAGAGACCCCCCAGTTTGATGACCATTGATGCTGACCTACAGAATACAGGCCAGCTGTCTGGGGGAGAGGACACATGGGAGCTGCACCTCGCCCAGCTGCAGGAGTGCTGGGTGTGTGGCTACCCAAGAACCAGGGCCCAGCTCCACCCAGCCATGCCATCCCTGTGACCACTGAGAATTTCTTCATTGCTGTCATAGTCACAGCTGCAGCTCCACTTCCAGGGCTTCTACCCTGGTCTGGGCTTGCCTCACTGGCTCACCACATGCCTGGAATAGAGGGGCCATGCACCAAGGCTGACTAGGTCTCCCTGTCACCAGGGTGCCAGAGCCAGTCCTGAACTGAGCTGCAGGCCATGCCCGGGGCCTGTCCCTCACCTTCCTGCTGGGGGGCTTAGCTGCAGGCCATGCCCAGGGCCCGTCCCTCACCTTCCTGCTGGGGGACTCAGCTGCAGGCCATGCCCAGGGCCCGTCCCTCACCTTCCTGCTGGAGGGGGACTCAGCTGCAGGCCATGCCCAGGGCCCATCCCTCACCTTCCTGCTGGAGGGGGACTCAGCTGCAGGCCATGCCTGGGGCCTGTCCCTCACCTTTTGCCTGGGTATTGGGGGCTCTGCTACAGGCTATGCCCAGTGCCTGTCCCTCACTTGACCACCCAGCATAGTCTTGCTTTGTGCTGAGAGGCCTCCTGCACTTCCAAGAGCTTCCGGACAGTGGGTGGATCAAGTGTAGCTAAGCCTGACTTGGAATGGGGGAGGAAGAGGGCACTAAGCAGTTGGGGGGAAGGGCTTCTGGGGGCTCCCTCCCTACTCCAAATAGTCACCAACAGAGACCCTGTCCCCCTCCCCTACTCTTTGGTCTAAATGAAAGAATTTGGGGGAACCAGAAAAATATGGCTTTTATTTTCAAAACTGGAACCAATTATAATTGCAGGGGTTAGTTAAATACTCCCAATTGTGTCTGAGCCCAAGTCTACAGTGCCCAAACCCAGCTGAGGTGGGTGGCAGTAACTGTGGGAGGTTTGGGTGGGAGAAGAGGGCAGGGGCTGCCCCTCCGCGCACCAGGCCCTGCACTGCTGAGTCTACACATTCAGCCCTACAAACAGCCCTCCACACTCAGCCTTCTTCCCAGGACAAAGGGTGGCCACTTTCCCACTGTCTGTCCTCTCTAAAAGCTACTTCTGCCTCAACTGACCACTGTCCAGAAAGCCTTTAAGCCCAGAGGGCCACAAGCTGGTCACAGGTCCTCCTAGTGCAGATGCCCTGTCTCCAAAGCAGATCTCAAGGGTTTCCCACCCTAACCGAGGCTGAGCTCTGCACTGGATGGTTCCAAGGGCCTGCTGGGATAGACCTCTCTTCATCCCCAGCTCTCCACTCTTGGAAGAGTGGTCAGCAGCTGCTGGACCCCACTGACCTAGTGTCCTCTTCTGTGAAATGGTTGAAGTGAGAATTCAACGAGATGAGAGGACAGAGCTGAGAGAGAGCCAGGAAGGTGGCAGAGCCACAGGACCTGCCATTCCCAGCAGCCATCACCCTGGTGACCAGAAGCTGCTGCTCTGGGAGCTCAGCCTGGGGTTCAGGGCCCTATGAGTCTGTAACACTGAAGTTAGGGCCTGAGCGCTGGTAGACACGAGCCAGTGAGTGCACCCTGCCACCACCTGAGCCTGCGGCAGGCAGCCTCCCCTGCTGCACGCTGGGCTCCCATTGATGAGGGTCCCGCTCTGCACGCCCAGCCCTCCACTGCATGCTGAGCCCTCAGTGGGCATCACGTCCCCCGCACCAGGTGGCCCGCCTCTGGCAAAGAGCCCCCTGCAAGCCTGGGTACCCTCTGGTACTCAGGAGGCCAAGTGTGAGTCGCACAGGTTGCGGGGGACTGCTCATTGTGAAGGAAGCTGGACCAGTGAGGCTTAGAGCTGGCAGCCTTGAGGGGACAAATGGTGAGCAGGACAGAAGGGAAATCAGGTGTCCTCAGCCCCTCCCAGAGGATATGACCAGAACAGACCAAACCTCAAGGTTACTTCCTTACCGTGTGCCCCGACCCTGCCCTGGAACCCCCCAAAAGCAGCCGCCAGGAGGTCCCCCCAGCCCCTCAGCCCTGGTGTTTCCATGAAGCTCAAGTCAAGTCAAGGCACGGGAGTCAGAAAGGCCCCCGAGCAATGTTCTGTACCACCTGGGCCCCCGAGTTCTCAAAGGAGGCCAAACGACTCCAAGTCCCTGGTCCTGCAGCGCCCCGCCTGTTATCAGGCAGAGGTGGGCACTGGCGATCAGCTCACAGGGAGACAGGGGGTTCTGAGCCACAAGGAAGCTGACCGAGGCTGGGAGCAGGGGCCCCACACTGCCCAGTGCATAGAGACAGCCTGTGGCTACAGGGACGGTGGCCTCACTCCAGGACCTGCAGAGCCCTCCTGCTGCCTAGAGCCCAGGAGCAGCAGCACCTGGGAATGGCTTGGCAGAGGCCCTAGCCTCCGAGGGTGGTCAGCAAGCCCTGGGGTCCCCAGACCCGAAGGCAGCCAGTGAGCTGGCAGAACCCCAGACCCCAGGCTTCCCAACTGTATTCAGCACCCCAGGACCTCGCCAGGACCTGTCCTCACTTAGACACTCAGGGGAGATTAGATGTGCCCTATGGCCACCTTTATTAACGTGGGGACCCGCGCTTTCCTTCCAACTTCCTGGGGTTTCCCTCAGGAGCACCATCGGAGCCCTCTCATGAAGTACCCTGGCATCCAGCACATGGGAAACTGAGTGACATAGGAGCCATGGGGCCCAGGGCTCAGACCCATGGAGCTGGATGCAGAAACTTTGCAGAGAGCAGAGAACTGAGGAAGAGGAAAGTCACTCCTGCAACTCCAAGAAACAGGAGGAACAGAGAGCTGCGGAGGTTCCTCGGGCGCTTGGCCACACCTCAGCCTGCACCCGCCACCGCTTTCCCACACCAGCCTCCCTGACCACGGCACCACGCTGCAGCACGTCTCTTGGGGTTCCGGCCAGGGTTGGGCCAAGGTTCGCTGGACCATCACCTCGCCTTAGTCAGACACGTGGACATTGCCATCGTTCAACACTAAGGGTGGCGAGGGCTCCGCTCAGGGGGCAAAAGCCCAGACCCGGCTTCTCTGGGTCCTGCATTCTCGTCCACAAGGACTGCGCCTGGACAGGGCAGGCTCCAAGACCAGGTGGGGCAGCACCACCACTGGGGGCCTCTCCTCCTCCCCGCAACCCCCGGGGGAGAAGCGATGGCTAAGGTCCCCAGGAGAATACCTGCTTGGCCAGGACTGGCCCTGCATGCTGTGCAAGGGACAGTCAGCCCCCTGCTTCCCCTCCACCCACAGGCTGCCACAGTCAGGGCCCGGTGCCTTGAGGGGACCCCACTCACCATACTGACAGCGGGGACCTTGGAATCCTCGGGGACAGCGGCATGGTTGAGCTGAGCCTGACACACAGTGGCCACCATTAAAACAGAGGCCCGAAGTGCATTCAGCTGTGGAGACAAAGAGACCGTGAGGGGGAGGGGCACACAATACCTCCCAGGACAGAGCCCCCCAGGATGCCCTCCCTGGAAGTTCCCCATCCAGCTCCACCCCTCCCAGCCCTGCAGAGGAACAGAGAGGGACAGGGCCTGAGCCTCCCCATTCCCTGAGCCCTGGAGGCTTAAGCAGCAGCCCAACCTTGTGACCACCACAAGCCCAGGTCCCCTTTGTCCTGGGTCGCACAGAACTGCTCCCCACGGGAGCTTAAAGTGTCGCCAGACCCCAGTTGTAATCACATCCAATCAGGGTTAAATGAAACCCCAGATGGGTAAAAGCTAGTGCACAAGGTGCTTCTCCCAAAGGAGTGGGGGAGGGAGAGGAGGAAGCAGGGCGGGGTCCCAGAAGCCTACCTGGGGCCCCACCAAGACCCTTGTGGAAGCCACGAGGCTAGCCCCAACCCCAGGAAGGGGCAATCCCCACTCCAGCCAGCAGGTCCTGGGGTGGTGGGAGGTGAGGGTCCCTGGAAAAGGGATCAGGGATGGCCTGGTCCTCAGGCTCCTCCACAGAGGCCCCGCCGGGGTCAGCATGCACACCTGCTGCTTAGGGCTCCTTTGGGCTAGCAAGTGAGCACAGGTGTGTGGGTAGGAGGCCACAGCTGCCCCGGGGTGGGTGGTCAGTGGTAGCAGAATCTGAGAGGCCAGGTAGCCAATCCCCAACTCCTCAAAAGACCCCCACAGTGAGCACCCAGCACGTCCTGGGGTGTCAGCACCAAATGCCTGGACCCCAGGCCACTCTTGGCATATCCCCACACTAAAGAGTACAGGGCAGGGTAGGCAGGCTGCATCCCCCACAGGGTGCTTGCTGGGTGAGTGGGCTCTGCAAACAGTGAATGAGCCAGCAACGTCCACTAGGGTCTGCAGAAGCCATGGATACAGTGAGCGTGGCTGTCAACGATGACATTCCTGCTAGGAGCCGGTGGGTACACTCCACAGAGGAGGGCCTTGCAGGCACCAGGTTACCCCTGGGCTGACACGTCAACCCTGGCCCAACCCCTTTCTCCTACCCCAGCGGGCCAGGTGCATGGTCCCAGCAGCCCTCTGGACAGGCACTCCGCTCAGAGACATCCAGTTGTGGCCCCATGTTATACAGCAAGGTGCCCAAAGCCAAGACCCTTCAAGTTAGGTGCAGGGTCAGGAGGACCCACCTGTGCTGGCACTGGGTGGAGACACAGGTGCCTGCCGTCATCACATACCCATCCTCCCCCACAGACAGTCTCCAAAGGACCCCCTTCTGCAGCCCCCCAGGCCCAGCCCCTCACTCACACCTGGCCAAACTCAGCTCCTCCCTCCAGCCCAAGGCCAGAAGCCCCAGGCTGTGTGCCACCTGGGGGAGACTGTAAGGCAGGCCAGGGAACCAAAGTGGTGCTCCAGGATGTGGGACAGAAGCCCTCTGTGGCCCCAACGCACACAGGGATGTGGGGCAGGCCAGGGCCCATGCGGCTGGAAAGCATCCGTGTCTGAGGCCCTGTGACCTCCTGGAGGAAGAGGCCGTTTGCTCTTCACCAGGAAGGTTTCCACCGCCCAGAGGCCACCAGACCTGAACAACCAAGGCGGCCATCTTGGTGGAAAGCAGGAGCCCCTTCTGAAGCCCCGCCCCGCATCTCTGCCCTGCCCACATTCACCCCAGAGTCGGCTTATATGTGACATTGGTTGATTTTTAAAATACCAATGCGGGGCTGGAGCAGTGGCTCGGTGGTTACAGCGCTTGCCTTGCATGCTCAAGTTCAAACCCCAGCACCACGTACACAACAAAGTGTCAAGAGGAATGAAAGTCACATGAAAAACTAAATAAAAATTGCTTCTCTCTCTCTCTCACTGTCCCTCTCTCTCTTAAAAAAAAAATGAATCTGTTTTTTTTGGGGGGAGGGAGGGGTACCAGAGATTGAACCCAGAGGCTCTCAAACACTGAGCCACACCCCCAGCCCTTTTTAGATTTTATTTTGAGACAGGGTCTCACAAAGTTGCTCAGGCTGGCTTTGAACTTGCGATCCTCCTGCCTCAGCCTCCCCAGCCACTGGGATTATAGGCGTGCACCAATGTGCCCAGCTGAAAATACCAATGACTCTTTAAGAATGCCTACTATGGGGGTTGGGGATTTAGCTCAGTGGCAGAGCACTTGCTTTGCATGTGCAGGGCCCAAGTTCAGTCCTCAGCCCTGAAAAAAAAAGAATGCCTACTATGTGCCAGGCTGTGGCTGGGGCTGCCTGGGGACCCTCCCTCACGGATGGTAGCTTGGCCAGGGCTGCACTCAAAAGACCTCGGGCGTCCTGGGAGAAGCTGTCTGAAGCCATGACAGTGAGAAATACAAGACCAGGTAGAGGGGACTGGCACCCACAGCATCCACGTGGCTGGACAGTGGAGGGAAGGCAATGGCCAGAGGAGCCCATGCACAGCGGGGGCCATTCACCAGCAACCACCTGTCCACACCCCGCTCAGTTCCCACTGCCCCGAGCCTGGGCCGGTGCTTTAGCCACGCCACATGTAGGGCAGCCTGGGTTTGAGTCCTGTTCGGGTCCCAGCTCTGGTACTCATCAGCCAGTTACGCTTTTTAACCTTTGTGAGCTTCAGTTTCCCCCTCTGAAAGCGGTGACAAGCAGGCCAAGCTCCCCACGGGTGAAGGCCACACAACCCGTGCAATGTCCTCAAGGGCCCTGGTTTCATCAGGGCTAGGCTGAAGATGCATGCCCACCGAGGACCCCCTCCCGGGGCCACTTGAGGGGCACGTCACCGCCTGATTTAGACTGGGACCCAGAGGTGTGGGACACTGGCCATGTGCCAACTGCCCAAGCTTCCCTGGCCAGCTCTTGCTGAGTCTGTCTGTGTTCCTACAGCCGAGGGCTGGAAGGGGTTCAGGGGCCTCCAGTCCCAGGTGCTGGCAGATTTGGGGTCATGACTGTGGGCATCACATGAAAGCAGCATCCATGGCACCCCAACACCTCTGCACTGCTGGGTGCTCCGGGCCAGGCCGAGAGGCCTCAGAAGCCTGGGCCTCCCCAGCAGCCTTGAACTCTCAGAATGTTCCAGATGTGGAAGCAGCCCCTCCCTCTGCTGAGCCTGGGCCCCTCCTCTGCATTTGGGGGTCAGCCCAGCACTGAGAGCTGCGATGGACCGAGGTTCATGAGGTTGCCCGTGAGAACTCCCAGCCAGGCCGGCTCTCAGGCGTCTGGTGAACCCACGCCTTGGCTGTTCCCGGTGGTCACCCCAAGTGCAGCCCAGCTAAAGGCTAAGGCATCCTCAGGTGGGCAGAGGCCTGAGGTCCTGACTGACAACAGGAGGTACAGTCCTGGCTGAACGAGGAGGTGAACAATTCTTCCACATGGCCTTCTGTCAGGCGTGGGCTCTGAAGTCCCACACCAACAGCCCGCTCTCCAAAGTCCCTCTGGTGGAATGGGAGGGCCTGCTTCACCAGGGGCCAGGAGAAGGGGCCAGAGCAAGTAGGACCAGTCATGCAGCCTCCTGACCTGCTGATGCCATGTCAACCTACTCCAGCAGACAGGGACAATAGCGGGCCCCAGCTGCCACCTGCTGCCAGGAAAGCAGAGTGACAGTTTGAGGGGCTCTGCCCACGCCAGCCAGGGAGGAGCTGGTGGGCGTCTCGCTGAGCAGCCCAGGACGCCCTGGGCAGAGCACGTCTGCACAGGTCCCTCCAGCCACCAGTGGAGGTCAGCCAGGCTGCCAGGACTCCACCTGTCAGCCACACGGGAAGGCACTGGGATGGTCGAATGACACATGGGAAAGCACACACCAACCTATGAGGCAGGACCAGCTCCCCCAGCGACGCACAGGCTGGGTGGGCTCAGCTCTGAAGCCACTGCCATCTCCCTGGTGCTTCCTAAACCACACCAAGCTGCCACCCAGCCCTGCGGCAAGCAGCCTGGGTGGGAGGTATGCCACTTCCCTGGGGACACAAGAGTCCCCAGGCCCCTGGGCACCTTCTGTTTGCCCCTCTGTACATGCCACTGCTCGCCCTCCACTCAGAGTGGGATGGGGACCAGGGACCTGGCCAGGTGCCCCACCAAGCCCCTCTCACCAAGGCTCTCCCTTTGAGGGGGTCAGTCCAGATGCTCCATGCTGGGTGCTCCATGCCCATGGGAGATGGCCAAGTGCCCAGAGAGGCTAGGGTGACCAGCCCCATCGCACAAGGGCCTCAAGAGAGGTGATCAACCTCCCTCTGCCCAGATCAGGCCAGTGCTCAACACCCCCACACCACCGCAAGGTTGAAAGCCAAGCTGGCCACGCCACATGTAGGAGACTGAGTCCTGTTGCCAGGAAGGAGAAGTGAAGGCCTAGGGGCATGAGGACACAGGAGCCCACAGCTCCCAGGCCCTCATGTCCTTCCTGGGCTGCTGGACTCCTGGAGGGCGGGCCTGAGCAGGCCTTTTCCTCCTCCTCCTCCCCGGCCACACTCACACCTTCCAGAAAGAAGGACTCCCTCTGTCACTCAGGATCAGCCTGGACTGCAGAGGGCCAGTGCCATCTCCTGCTCTCATAGCCCATTTTCTCCATTGCACTGCAGCCCAGGGCAAGTTGTCCCTGTCACTGCATACCCCCAGAGCCCTCCAGGGACAAACAGAAGCAGCAGCTCCTGGCTCGGGCTGGTGGTGTGGCTCAGTGGGATAGCACTGGCCCCAAGGGAATCTCAGCTCTGCAAAGATCAAGCTCCCAGCCAGGTGGCAGTGCACCCTGCTGAGGCCACTGACCGAGTCCCCAGGACTGCGCCAGAGATGGCAGCAGCACAGAATTCCCAGTAGATTCCGAGCATGGGGAAGTGCTAGGGAGGCGGCAAGGCCACTGCCCCCGGCCACCAAGCATGCCCTGGACGGGTGGCTCCAGAGCGGGGGTGGCTGGAGAAGCTCTGGGTAGGTGTGAGCACAGCACTGTTTCTGTGGATGTGAGCACACTTGGGCTGAGTGTGACTGAGCGTGTGGTGACTGCAGCTGTGGCAGCATCTCTGCGCGTGTGAGCTGGGTACAGCGTGAGCATGTGTAGTGGCATGAGGGCGTGAGGACCTCAGCGAGTGTGTGTAGTGTGAGTGCAGGCATGCCCAGATCCATGAGGGGCAGGGTGCAGCCCGAGCTCACAGGTGGACTGAAGGGCTGGGCACACCAGAGTGCAAACTGCCTGGCGCAGGTCCATCTGAGCCAGCGGGGTGAGACTGGGCTGCTGGAGTCAGTGACAAGACAGCAGAAGTCACAGTGGGACAACAGGCCCTGTGACCATGTGGAGGAAGGGAAGCCCAGGGCCTGGGACACCGGCTCAGCCAATTCCCACGCTGGGGCGTGGGCTAAGGGCCATGTGGCTAGAACGGAAATGGAAAAGCGGACGGCAGAGGCAGGAAAGCAGAGGGCAGCCTGGTCCCTTTGGCCTTCCTGCAGCTCCTCTAGCAGGGCCTGGCCAACCGGGTCCAATGCAACACAATGGAGGGGGCGGTCACTGGGCCCTGGGTGTCCCCGGAAAGGAGGAAGACCTGCAGGGCCCACCTGCCTGGTGGACTAGCAGATGGACACAGGGTGTCCACATCCAGGCCTTGCCCCTGGACACCCCCACCACTGACACCCAGACCACTGGGATGCTGGACCCCGATCCACGGCAGCGTTCAGCAGCCGTGGCTCCCACTGCTCCTGCCAACACCACCTTTGAGCAAGGTCAGAGGCCCAGCCCTTGCTGGTTCCCTTAGTGATAGTCATCCTAATTCTGCTCTGTGACAAGGAGGCCTTGCAGGCTGTGGCTTTTTCTAAGAAGGTGTGGCCTCTCCCTGGATGGCCAGCATCTCCCAGCCACCAAGAAGCCAGGACATGCCATGAGGAAATCTGGGCAGCCGCACTGCAGTGTCCTCCCCAGGTTGTGTTCTCCTGAGCAGAGCTGAGGGCCAGGCCATCCCCACTCACCAGTGCCAAGCACAGGCAGGGGACCTGGGAGACCCCGGCATTGTCAGAGGCAGAGCCAGGTCTGAGCCTTCCAGACTCCCTTCAGCTCCACCTACAAATCCAGAAAGTGACCACACTCCCCGCCTTCCCCTCCAACCTGGACCATGCTCTAGCCCTGTATTGGCCGCTGGTCTCATGAGGGCTCACGGACCTGCCCCTTGGGGCTGAATTGTGTCCTGGAGAGCTCTGTGCCTACCTGGGACACTAGAATATGACTTGCTAATAGTGTTTCTGCAGACGTGATTCACGTATGGCCAAAAGCCAGACAGCATCCCCACATGAGACAGGAAGGACGCACAGTAGTCCCGAGGATGGCTGGAGACACGGGAAGCTGGAGGAGGTGGGAGGCCATCCCCTGGAGCCTCTGGAGGGAGCGTGGCCCTGCAGCTGCCAGCACTGCGAGAGCCCAGCTTGTGGTCCTTTGCTGTGGCCACAGGAAGCCGTCCTGCACCCAGGCCTCACTGCGCCCTGCTGCTCAGCATCCAACCTTCTGTTCCCCACCAGCTCCACCAGAGCCTCCTGGGCACAGCGCCACCCACCCCGGGACCTCTGCAGAGTGGCTGGCCTACGTAGTGTTCCTCAGCACAAGAGTGAGGGACATGTTCTACAGCTTTGACTTTGTCACTTCCTTTTCTTTCTTGTTGACAATTTTTAGTCTGGGGCACACTACATAGTCTGTCCCTGGACTTCAGCGTGTTTCTGCACGTGAAGGCTCGGAGGAGTCCTGCAGAACGCCCATCCCAGGCTCCTCTCCACTCATGGTCTCCTCATCGGACCTCACTCCCCAACACTGTGTCCCACCCAGCAGGGGAGTGAGAGGGAGCCCCAGGCAGGGTCTTCCTGGCTCCTCGTCCCTGTGTGTGCAGGGTCTGGGTGCAGAGGGGCTGGGGAGCCTGCTCTCAGGGCCAGCAACCTGGCTGGCCACTCTGCACATTCCCCTCCAGTGAGGGGCGCCAAGGTGGCTGGTTCCACCAGGACCCAAGTTGACAGCAGCTGAAACATTGGAGGTAGGTGCAAACATGTCACGTGACTGGGATGAGAGGTCAAAGGACCCCTGAGCAGAAAAGACGCACCCACCATGGCAGACGCCCAGAGCCTGTTTCGCTGGGCCACGCAGGCTCTCAGGAAGTCCTGACGTGGAGCCAAGACCCTGCCCAGCACTCTTCTTTCTGGTCACCTCGGCACCACCAATGCCGTAAGAGGATCTGGGAGAAACGGCTGCGCGATTAGTGGCTTCCTGCCATTCTCTGGGCCTTAGGTTCTGCTCTCTCCTGCTCTCCTGCACAAACACGTGGGGTTCCCACGCCCACCCTCCGGGCCCTGACACTGTCCTGCAGCCAGTTTCCAGGTCACACGAGCAAGGAAATTTCACAATGGCTGAGGGGTGGGTGTCAGCAGGCCAGGGTGCCCGGCCCTTCCCCTGCCGGAAGGGCTGCAGGGTGAGGGAGAGATGAGGAGAGGGCCAGGGTGAGAAAAGGAGAGGTTCTGGGCGCCCCTCCCGTGCAGCTTCATCTCAGCTCCATATCTCTGCTCACAGGCAGAGGCACTGGGCAGCTCTGGGGACTCCATTGTGGCCTCCAGCCCTGATGCCTACAGCTGCTGCCCAGGAGACCATGGGCAGTCACTTATACTGTCACCTGAGCCCAGGAGGCCAGAGCCTCCACAGGGCTGGGAGCTCCAGGCTTTGCTGGGACCCCAGGACTTCCACCCAAGACAGGAGCCCCTAGTTCTTAGCCACCCCTGCCCTTCCTGGAGGTTCGGGCATACTGGGTGGTGTCCCCAAGTGCTGTGCTGTAGGTGAGCTGCACACAGGGCCTCTGAGCTCAGCTGAACCCTCGGGCGCAGGGAGGAAATGCCCCTAAGCCACCCAGCAGTGAGCAGCCTGGCAGCAAATCCCCAGCTCTGCCCCTGGAGGTCTCAGCTCTACACAGATCTGCCACCCGAGCCTTCAGTCGAGTGATGCTGTGGCCAGCAGTCCTGACCCCCATTGGTGCCACCACCAGAAGCCAGGCTGGCTCCGTCCGGTCCTCTTCCCTCAGAGCTGCTCCACTGGCACTGCATGCCAGCACCACAGGAAAGCTCCCTGTGGCTCCTCATTCAACTGTGGCTAGTCAGCATCATCACACTCAGGTCCCCAAGCCGGGAGCCGAGCCCAGGGTCAGGCTGTGGTCTCCCTCCACTGCTTGCGTTGCACAGGGCGGGCGCCCAGCTCACCAGTGGATGCCTGCCCCTCACTCTTCCTGAGCCAGGCCAGGTCACAGCCCACCCACGGAACCTTGCCAGGCCCTCCTGTGGGACCTGCCATCCACAGCAGCTCCCCCGCCCTGGACGGGGAAGAGCAAACGAGTGGCCCTCATCAACCTGTTCTCAGCTCTGCAACAGGCAACGCCCTGGCCAAGGGACAGGTCTTAGGGTCTGCCAGACTGTGAGCTCCCCATGGGCAGGTGCTGCCCTACCAAGTCCCATGAGTTCACAGCACATGGTGGCATCAAGGCAAACCCAGAGCCAATCAGAGAGTAAGTGGGTGGGTAGGTGAGCAAGGGAGTCAGTGAGTGGGTGGGTTAGTAGGTGAATAAGTGAGTGAGTGAATGGGTGAGTGAGTGAGTGGGTGGGTGAGTGAGTGAGTGGGTGAGTGAGTGGGTGAGTGAGTGA